>JAKUCV010001631.1:79640-123812 GCA_028386065.3 Turnera subulata | reverse complement strand
ACTCGGGCACCATCGGGCCTAATTGTGCACCAACGGGCATACCGATGCCCCGGTTGTGCACCATTTCGCACCAAATCGAGCCAACCGATAAACCCTTTGGCCAATTGTACCTCCAATGCACCCATTACACTATATAATCATATTCCCATCATAATCCATCATTAATCATTATTTGTTGGCCCATTACACAAGCCGGGCACTCGAGACACCAAATTAGGCCAACCGTGCCATCGGATCACTACGAACCTATTTCTGTGCACTAGGCAAGACCTATGCGAACCATCTCATCTCAATTCGACAGCAATCATGTTACTGAGCCTAAACTCACACTATCATGTACACCAATACCATTAACATTAGCCACTTTCTCCCGAATACCCGATCCAGCCTACACGAACGTCCCGGGAGGCCAAGCTACGTCCGGTTCTCATCATGTAAATACTTCCCTATATTCTAGGGTGTACCTGGGGTATCACATCATCCCCTCCTTCTAGGAATTTTGACCTTGAAATTCAGAAGCCACTATAACCTCAAAGGCAATATCAATTCTTTCCTGTAACTTCCAATCATCTTCCTGAACAATCTCATTTGCTATTCTATTACTCCATATTCCTCCCACTATATCTCAATCCTGGTAGTCAAGTGATAACTCAGTCTAATATATCTTCAACTTGTTCACCTCGAAATACATAGCCTTCATCCTCAACTCCTCACTTAGAAACTTCAAATGACATGTTCATTTTGTCTATAAACATCCAATACTCTCTCATGGTCACATCTCATTATAATTCGTTACACAACTGAACCACAATCTTATGGATTCTAGTTCTCTCAACTATCTATCGCTTCTGAACATGGTACAAATGGATAGGCTAAATGGCACCCATGCCAAACTTACTTAATTCATGCCTTTAAAAATATTTCCAAAATAATAATTGCAAAAACATTATAAATTATGGCCACATTGTCTAAGTTAACAAAACTTTGAGATGTACCGTTAGCCTTCCAAATGTAACCAAATAAGTCTCAACTTAACTTCTCCAAATGATACATCACTCAATAAGCTACTACAACCCATACTCAATCTCGTATCACTAATAGCTTCTACATCTTATTCACTCCACTACAGTGCACTATCCACACACAACTGCACCAATTGACCAGCAAGGTCAACTACCCCAATCGAACCATAAAATGCTCTATTCGCACACTCATGGGTGCACTAGCACTTTAATCCGTCAACCAGGCCAATTGCCCCAACTAGGTCACAAAGTGCGCTACTCTCGTACTATGCACACCAATTACACCAATTAAGATACAAGAACGTCACTCAATCCAATTGGACAATCATAGGCCCAATTGCATCTCAAACAAGCCAACCATGCTTCCGCAGCGCAACTCCGCTTACACATCGACTTCATACTATTTCTCTGAATAACTTGGCATCTAAAATTAATATCATCTCCTAACATTACTGACATCAACTCTTCCCTATAATAGAAGATACTCTGAACTTCCTTTGAGTTTGAGGTCATAACTCCCAGAATATGTAGTACTCTATAATCACTCTCAAGTCCATCAATATACTCGTTAGAACTTAGCACTCCACAATCTAACTCCAAGTAATCAAGACCATCTCTATAAAACCTGGGGTGTCAACTTTGTTCTAATATATACTACTTGTCCAAAATACTCATCAACATCATCCCTCCTCCATTACTACTTAAAAACATTTAAACGTCTAACATAATCATGAATCATTCTTTACTTGCAAACTGTAAACCAACAATCATAACCTATTTCTTTACACCTTACTCTTCCTTAGGTTCTACATCACTATCTACTACCCTTCCTTTACTAATGCCGAGTTACGACTCGCAAACTACAATGTCACTCCTTTATACTCACTCATCCTCTCATAAACTTCGTTTCCTACTCAATTCAACATCCATTCAAAGTACCTCGATCGATCACTAATCTTATTCCGCGGTCACATACACTCCATTAAATCCACAAAACCATCTACTTACTTCCTTAGCACTTTATTCCCAACTAATCCAAGCCTACATAACCTGTGCACGAGTTTCCCGGGCTACACATCAACCAAACGTCAAACACAACAACATATAACACACATATAGCACATAATTAAAACAAACGCCTCTCACGAGAACCTCTAAATTGATGGGTACTAGCCCAAAGACTCAACAGCCTATGCCCCTCTAGCAAAATTGTAAAACTTCATCCCTTGATTGCATTTCTTTTAGACCCAGCTCATGTAGACATTTAACCTTTTCTAAAATAAAGTTCCTTTACCACAACCATCAAATTTGAAATCAAATAACACATTTTCAGAAAACTCATGCTCTACTACCAAAACTATCACATGCTTTTGCAAGCAAAAAGTCATGACATCAAACAATTCTCAAATAAACATGCTCCGCTACCACAATTGTCACGCCCCCACCTAGCGCGACCGGCCAGGCACCATGTGCACCTACTTTGTGACACAAGGCACCCAAAGGCCTTTTACAAAACCAACCAGAAGCTTGCTGCCTCTGCCTCGCGGGTTACCAACAAAGAAATGGGCAGCGTCAACGAAAGCGTATCAACAAATAAAGGCAAGGCAGCAAAGATAACAAAAATAGTATCAACACCAATTAATAAAGACAACTCCACTAGTGTCATAAAGCTCTTGCTACAAAGGGCACTAACTCATTTTATACATAAACACAATCTCTTCATATTAATGTACACAATTAAATAATAAATTGAAACCAACTCGGCTATACCCATCGACCTATAACCCGTATCCTCAAACTCGCACCTTCAAAACAAGGGGAGAAAATAGGGGGGTGAGTATAAACTCAGTAAGCAGAATCGACTTACAAGCAACAATCAACAATACCATACAAGCGGCAAATAGCATCCAACAGCAAGGTCATCACAACGGCCAAGCGGTCACTGCCTTCGCAAGGTCCAGCGATACATATATTTATATATACATAACTGCGATACATATATATAGCTCCAATGCAATGCAATGCATGAATGTGCAAATGCTTAGCCCTATTATGGGCACATTAGCTTAGCCAAGGCATATCATCTCATCATCAGCTTTGCACCATTGGTGCCACTATCATATAGCACCAACTGTGCTATTACCAAGCAATTAAGCATCTACCAAGCAAGTAGCACCATCAATCATCACAAGTAAGCAAACCCCACTTACCAAACCATTAGGCACATTCAAGCCAACCATTCCAAGCCTTTGGAACCCATGGGCATATAGGGTTCATACTGCCCTGTAATACACACATAAATATGCATCACAACTCGGCATAGCAAACATAGAATATAAACCACAATTTAATCACTCAAGTCACCCTTACACCAATTCGGGTAGAATCTGCCCTGCACCAGCAGAAACTACACCAAGCTTAAACACACACGTAAGAGCAGAATCATCCTTGGGCTTCAACATCAAAGTTGTATCCCTGTCTCTTAGCTTTCCATATCCACTAAGAACACTCAAATACAAGCTCTGTAGCTCCAGATATGGCTCAGACACCAACTCGGGGTCAAGCAGCAGAACTGCTGCCGACCAGTCCCATTTCAAAGAGCATAACTCGCTCCTTTCAGCTCCAAACCCCTCATAACCGGTGCCAAATGAAAGATATGGGTGTTAGCTATCTATGAGCTTTTATTTCACTCAATTCCAAACGGTGGTTTGGCTGGAATCACTATTTTAGTGAGCTTGGGTCAATCTGCTCGAGAGCAGAACCACCCAAGCCTCACCTCTCTACCTCTCTCCTTTTCCTCTCTTTCCCCTCTCTCTCTCTACACGAATTGCATCTGGAACAAATGAGTAAGAGGTGCCTGCTTCACTCCCTTAAAGCATAGGCAAGTAGGTGAGTAAGCTCCCACTTGCCACCTCATGCCTAAGTGCTGCCACTTGCACAAGCACGTGCCACCTCGTGCTTGTTTTCCTACCAATTGAACCATGACACTCAACCTACTAGCTTGCACACCAATCACCTTCAGCTGCATATTCCCGAGCCACATGGCTTATTCTAATTGGTCGATTTGGCCAATCGCACACTCGGGCACCATCGGGCCTAATTGTGCACCAACGGGCATACCGATGCCCCGGTTGTGCACCATTTCGCACCAAATCGAGCCAACCGATAAACCCTTTGGCCAATTGTACCTCCAATGCACCCATTACACTATATAATCATATTCTCATCATAATCCATCATTAATCATTATTTGTTGGCCCATTACACAAGCCGGGCACTCGAGACACCAAATTAGGCCAACCGTGCCATCGGATCACTACGAACCTATTTCTGTGCACTAGGCAAGACCTATGCGAACCATCTCATCTCAATTCGACAGCAATCATGTTACTGAGCCTAAACTCACACTATCATGTACACCAATACCATTAATATTAGCCACTTTCTCCCGAATACCCGATCCAGCCTACACGAACGTCCCGGGAGGCCAAGAACGTCCGGTTCTCATCATGTAAATACTTCCCTATATTCTAGGGTGTACCTGGGGTATCACAGAATTGCTCACCGGTATATTTAAGCACAATCATGGATAAACAGAGAAATGTAGGCAACCATAATACTTCAAAGAAGAAATACAACAATAGTTTAAAGAAGAAATACTGGCAACAACAGCCACAACATACCAAACCAAAGACTCGACCCAAACATACCCAAGACTTAATTATTATTCCAATTTTATCTTCCGGGCCCCGTCACGGATAAGCTAGGGTCGTACCAAGTTATCAACCTGTTCCTGGTGCCAGATCAAAAAAAACCCGGGATCAACATCCCAATAAGAAATCTCAGGGATCAGCATCCCAATCAAACCGGCATCAACATGCCCATCACAAGTAACCCAGATCATGGCCACCACAAAACAGTCTCAAACCATCCGGTCGTACCTCACTTACCAGGTGACAATTAAGTCATATCCATTCCAAAACCAAATCACAGGAATCGACATCCCAAACCCAAAACCCGAAGACACGACTCACTCATTAACTTTTCCAATTTTAATATCCGGACCCTATCACTGGACAAGCTAGGGTCGTACCAGGTTATCAACTATTCCGGGTGCCAAGCCAAAACAATACCCGGGATCAACATCCCAATAACATAACCAATCCGGGATCAACATCCCAATATCCAAACCAAACCGGGATCAACATCCCCAAATCAAGAAACCGACCATGGCCACCACAGAACTAGCCTCTAACCATCTACTCGTACCACTGCTTCCCACGTGACAATTAAATCATCATCTCTAATCAAGTTCCAATTTCCATTTTTTTTCCCAATTATCCATATCACAGTTTATTCCAATTACCCAATCACAACACAGTCTATCGACAACAACCACAATATCCATAATGTTAGAACAGGTGCCCTACGCTAGAGGGGGGGTGAATAGCGTTTTATGGACAAAATCAAAAAATTGCAGGAAATAATTACGGAATTGAAGGAATGAAGGACACACCGAATTTTATACTGGTTCACACACACAACTTGTGTGGCTAATCCAGTCCTCCGAGAGACCTCTCGAAGATATCACTATCTAAGTTAAGCTTCCGGGTGCTTAACAAACCGTTTACAGAACTAGAGCTCGAGTCACACGAAACTCTCCTTACTTGCTTGAAGGTACCTCACTTCAAGACTTTCCTCACAGAAAGAAAGAACCTCTCCCTATGAATTACAACACGGGAACTAACCTCCCAAATAATGTATGACAACAGAATATAATAGTCGAAATAGAAACTCTCTCAAGAGTGGTTATTGAGCAACAATGTAAGCACTATAAGGCAACTCTCAATTTTCAAAGGTATTAGCTCATAAAAAAGTGTATGAATGTTTTTTAGTGGATGCTTGAATGTATGAAGAGTTGTTCTTTTTGAAAGAGAGGTTTAATGCCTCTATTTATAGCTTCAAAAACTTATATGGACGTTGGGAACACGTTCTGAATACCTTTAGACAAGATAACATGCAAGGTGGAAAAGGATTTTTGATTCTAACGGCACAACATCGATGTTGGGTATCACAACATCGATGTTTGTCCGTTGGATTTGAATTATTGAAGCCAACGGTCACTAAAACATCGATGTTTGTATAGCCAACATCGATGTTTTCAGGAACAACATCGATGTTTACAGAGCCAACATCGATGTTTTGGTGCTTCACAAAAAGAATTGTAAAGTTGATATGTAAGAACATCGATGTTGCGACAGATAACATCGATGTTATTTTGCTTCGGCAAAAATCAGTTTGAAACCAATTGTCATAACATCGATGTTATGTAGTCCAACATCGATGTTTTTCATTAGAACATCGATGTTGTGTCACCAACATTGATGTTGTGGAGCTTTCGCTAAATTTGAAAAGATTTTGAAGATTAGAACATCGATGTTTAGTGCTTAAAACTCGTTTTTATGTTGGATGATTGGTGAAGTGATGCATGAGAAAACACCGATTTTGTTTGAGCTAATAACTTAGAAGATTTAAGTGTTAGCCTTGTACAAATGAGTTCTAAGTTCTATTTCAATTCTTGTGCCCTTCTTCACTTCTCATTTTGTGCTTCTTGAGTGATTTCTTTTTGCTTGGATTGTTGTGATTGGTTTGTCAATATCAAAAACCTGTGTGAAGTAAAACATGAAGTAAAACAGGCATAGCAACATAGTGTAACAATTTCTCCCTTTTTGGTAATGACAAACAAGTATATGTCAAAGGGATTAAAAAAGAATTAAACTTAAGTCAATTTAAACTTAGCACATTTCATTTCATAATTTGATTCCCCCTTAAACGTAGCACATTGCATTTCATGTCATCTACTCTTTTATCTTCCCCCTTTTGTCATTAGCAAAAAGAAATAACAATGACATTAATAAACTAAAGATTAAAGTAATGCAACAGAAGACTGAAACAAAAGATTTAGATTTGAGAAGGAGGTGTTCTAGCTGGCGTCTTCATCATCATCTTCGTTCCCACCACCTTCCACATCCATCGGGTCATTGCTCTCATTTCCGTTGTATTCGTCATCCTCCTCATCATCATCATTGTCGAAGTTGTAACCTTGAAAGGTAGTGTGATATGGTGGAGGTGTGTACTTGACACGAGCAAAGTAGGAGCGAAGGGCGTGGCCCTATCGTTGAACCTCCGTGTCAATCCGATCAATTGATCGTCCCATGCTACTCGGGCATGCCTTGGTGTTTCAGCGGATGATCCCGTGTGGAAGGTGGCATCATTAATTGCCCAAAGCTTGGAATGAGGGGTGAGTTCACCAACATGAGGATTTATCCCTGCACTCATCAAGATAGATACTACCAAGAAAGCATAAGGAAGGGGATGCTTATTGGAGGTATGTTCAGCCATATGCATGAGCATAAATCGTGCCCAATTGATGGGAGCCCCGTGGATGATGGCATGGAGGATCTTCTCGTCTTCAATTATGAAGTTCGAGTGATTCCCGGGTCTTGGTTTGATCACCCGAGTGAGCAGATAGAAGAGCACCCTGTATTCCGGGTTGATGGAATGGATTGTCGGCCGGTTGGAGAGGTTTCGTTTTACTTCCGTGAAACCAAGGTCAGTGAGAAGAGTATCTTCATGAAGTGTGAGAAAATGATCACCCCCATAAGTTGAGATGTCATCGCCTATGTAAGGCAAAGCTGCAATCTTTCTGAATTGCTCTAAAGTCAGCTGAAAGGGTCGCCCATTGATGTGAGCAGAAAGAACATCACCATCTCGTTGGAGTGTTGAGTAGAAGGCTCGGATGTAATCTGGAGTGAAGTGGATTTGCATCCTTGTCACAAAGCCCCATAGTTTGGATTCCTTCAGGTGGTGTTCAAGGTTTTCAAATTGCTTTTCTTGTGGGTAACCATCTAGAAGGTAACGAGGAGAGGCAATGGCTCGATTTGTTTAGTGGGATTGGTAGTGGTCGAGCTCATTTCTGGAAGTGAACTAAACTTCAGAGTCAGCCACAGTGAATTTGTGAGCTGAACTTGAGGAGCCTCCCTTCATCTTGGATTGCTTTTGTTTCACAAGGGCTTTCCCTTTGGAATTCTTCTTTCCACCTGCCATGATTTGAGAGAAATGAGTAGGAGAAGGAAAATTGGAGAAGAGAGTGAGGGAGTAGTCAGATTTGTGTGTGAAAGTGAAGAGGAAAGTCCAAGTTTTTTAGTGGAGACCAAAATATAGCTGTTGGCGCATTGAAAGCAGGCTCCAACGGCTATTTTTTTTTTTGAAAATCAACGGTGCAAAATCGATGTTGGAGGAAGAAACATCGATGTGGGACACTGTGCAACGGCTAATTTTTTTTTTAAACAACAGCGGCAAAACATCAATGTGGAAAAGAAAACATCGATGTGGGACACTCCGCAACGGCTATTTTTTTTTTTGAACAACAACGTCTAAACATCGATGTTTGAAAAATAACATCGATGTTTGAGACGTTCGGCCAAAACATTTTGTTGAATCTCAATCTCAGAACATCAATGTGTTATTGGGAAACATCGATGTCAGACACTTTCGGCCGAGTCCACTTAATCTACAGAACATCGATGCGTGTTATGGCAACCCGAGGATGATCATGGTGTTCTTCCACTTTGTTTTCCTCCAGCAAACCGATTTGAACTGCACGGTCAGAACATTTCTGGAGGCATGTGATTTTCATGGAATGACAGCATTAGAATCAACATAGCTAGTGATTCTAATAATAGCTTTAGAGTCAATGCTGAGCCGGCAAGATAAGTTGTAATACTTATGTTTAGTTGTGAGATAATGAATGAATGTAAGCATGTGTGCGATTGTAATATTATGAAATAGTGTGAGCGTGTGTGTGTGATTGTAATGAAATATTATGAAATAGTGTGAGCTTCTGTGTGTGTGTGATTGTAATGAAGGAATTCAGGTTTTATGATCTTTGTATGTGTGATAATTATGAAGAAAGAATGCATGAATTTAGATTATTGTAGAGTCAAGAATGCCAAGTTCAGTACGAATGCGAAAGAATGACTCCTTCTCCAAGGGTTTTGTAAAAATGTCTGCTAATTGAAATTTTGTGTCCACAAATTCAATAGCTATGTCTCCCTTGAGAACATGATCTCTAATAAAGTGATGTCTAATGTCAATATGTTTAGTCCTTGAGTGTAAGATTGGATTCTTAGTTACACTTATGGCACTAGTATTGTCACACCTAAGAGGAATGCGATTGATGTTAAGACCATAATCCTCTAGTTGTTGTTTCATCCAAATGATTTGAGCACAACAACTACCAGCTGCAATGTATTCTGCCTCGGTGGTGGATAATGCTACACTAGCTTGTTTCTTACCAAACCAAGAAACTAAGGAGCTGCCGAGGAAGTGACAAGTTCCACTAGTACTCTTACGATCTAGTTTGCATCCTGCAAAGTCTGAGTCGGAATAGCCTATGAGTTGAAGTGTAGAACCTTTAGGATACCATAGTCCAACATTAATTGTGCCTATTAGGTATTTCATAATTCTTTTAATTGCCTTAAGATGAGACTCTTTAGGCATGCTTGATACCTAGCACATAAACAAACGCATCACGTCCCGAGTTCGAATCCCTAGTGCTGCAGCATGGTAAAGGATTTAATCGGGCGGAGGGAGTGATGTAACAATACCTGGGTTTGGTGGGTCCTTCGGGGGGAGGGCCTTCACAATCACAGCCTTAGGCTTCCCATAAAACCGAATTGGTGCACTGTCCAAACTCACAGCACACCTAGCAAGTCAATTCATACCAAAACCACTAAGAAATCCAACTCAGATCACTTACCCCCTTCCTTTGTGTGCCTACTGCTTGAGAGAACCCTGAAGATGGCCAAGTATTTTCTCCCTCAGTGCCTATCACGTTTCTGGGCAGAAATGGGGCTTGAGGTGCTTGCTTGACTACTTAAACTCAAGCTAGCAGCTCAGTCAGCAGCCACTTGCAGCCCCCTTCTCCCCAAAATCTGCCACCTTGCTCAAACTCCTCTCCACCACCTACTTAAATTCCAACCTATCAGCTTAAGCCAACATACCCCCACATACTTAGCCCAATCAGTTTTCTCAAGCAATCAGCACACACTAACCCGTGATTAAGACTAATTACAAACTAATTAATCAAACCGAGCCAATACTAGCCAACAGAAACCGTAGGTTAGCCGACTGAGGCTAACTGATACCAACTCTCATCCCAGCGCCCATCCTCATCAAGTAAACATACTAGGCTTCGATTAGTCGGGTTATCACATCATCTCCCCCTTTATAAAATTCGTCCTCGAATTTAACTGAAAATAGGTGCGGGTACTTGTCCAGCATCTCTTTTTCGGATTCCCAAGTAACCTCCTGCCCTGAGGCATCTTCCCACAAAACCTTCACAGAAGTGACTTCCTTATTACGGAGTCTACGTGCCTACCTGTCTACTATCATAATTGGTTGTGCTTTATATGTTAGTTCTTCCCCTAACTGAATATCTTGTGGTACAAGGACATGTGAGGGATCCGGCAAATATTTTCTTAACATCGAGACATGAAACATCGGATGAATTTGTGACATTTTCAGGGGTAATGCAAGATGATATGCTACTGGTCCAATCCTCTCAAGTATCTCAAATGGACCTAAATATCGAGGGCTCAACTTTCCTTTCTTTTCGAACCGAAGTACTCCTTTGGTGGGCGACACTTTGAGGAATACCATGTCCCCAACTGAAAATTCCAGCTCCCATCTTCTATTGTCTGCATAGGACTTCTGTCTACTTTGGGCTGTAGCCAAATTCTTCCGAGCTATCTTTACTTTCTCGGCTGTCAGTTCCACAATTTCAGGTCCAAGTAGTCTCTTGACTCCAACTTCATCCCAACATACCGGTGTTCGACATCTGTGGCCATATAACATCTCATATGGGGCCATACCAATACTGGATTGATAACTATTATTGTAAGCACACTCAAAAAGTGACAAGTATTTATCCCAACTGTTTTCGTAACTTAGCACACAAGCTCTCAGCATATCTTCCAGAATTTGTATCACCCGTTTACTTTGCCCTTCTGTTTGAGGGTGGAATGCCGTACTCAAATCAAGTTGGGTTCCCATAGCTTCCTAGAAGCCTCGCCAAAATCTTGATGTGAATTGCAGACCTCGATCAGAAACCATCGACGCCGGCACACCACGTAATCTCACAACTTCATCAATATAAATTTGAGCTAGTTTGGCAAAATTATAAGTAGTCTTCACTGGCAAAAAGTGAGCATATTTACTTAATCTATCAACAATCACCCAAATGGAATCAAATCCACCCGCAGTGCGGGGCAATCCACTAACAAAATCCATAGCAACTCTTTCCCACTTCCATTCTGGGACAGACAAGGGCTGAAGCAACCTTGGTAATTTTTTATGCTCACCCTTTACTTGTTGGCATATCAAACATTTAGCAACATAATCTGCCACATCCCGCTTCATGTTATTCCACCAATAATATATTTTCAAATCGTGATACATCTTGGTGGAACCCGGGTTCAGTGTATATCGAGTCTGATGTGCCTCTTTCAAAAGTTTGCTACGAAGATTACCAACATCAGGGACATACATCCTTGTGCCCAACCTTAGAATACCATCATCCGATACCACAAATCCAGCTAGTTTCCCCCGGCTTGCCTTTTCCTTCCATGATTTTGTTTCCGTGTCATTATTTTGGGCCTTAGCAATTTCCTCATTTAAAACAAGATGCACTTGATAGTGTGCCAATAATACTCCTGATTCAGCTACCTCACATTGCAAGTCTTGGTCCAACAACTCATGCCAAGCTCCAACTGAGGGTCTTCTGGCCATACTAAGATGCGCCAAACTACCAACAGATTTCTGGCTTAATGCATCCGCTACAACATTTGCTTTTCTAGGATGATACTTGATAACGCAATCATAATCCTTGAGCAACTCTACCCATCTTCGTTGTCTCAAGTTCAGATCCTGGTGCTCCATTATGTACTTCAAACTTTTGTGGTCCGTGTAAATCTCACAAGGTTCCCCATACAAATAATGTCTCCAGGTTTTCAAAGCAAACACCACTGCTGCCATCTCAAGGTCGTGCACCGGGTAATTCTCCTCATCCTTTTTTAGTTTCCGGGACGCATAGGCAATCACCTTGCCATCCTGCATCAAAACACAACCCAAACCAATCCTTGATGCATCACAATAAACAGTATACACACCATTCTCCTTTGGCAATGCAAGTATTGGTGCAGTGGTTAACCTATGTTTCAGCTCCTGGAAGCTAGCCTCACAAGCATCAGTCCACACAAACTGTTTCTTCTTTTGGGTCAACCCACACAATGGTGCAGCAATGGAGGAAAAGCCCTCAACAAAACGACGGTAATAGCCTGCCAACCCAAGAAAACTTCGTACTTCAGTCACATTGGTCGGCCTCGGCCGCTTCACAATTGCCTTCACCTTCTGCGGGTCTACTTCAATGCCTTTAGTCGATATAACATGGCCTAAGAATGACACCTTTTCCAACCAGAACTCACACTTGGAGAACTTTGCAAACAACTTTTTCTCCCGTAAAATCTGCAACACAATTCTCAAATGTTCTTCATGCTCCTCTTTGGTCTTTGAATAAACAAGCACATCATCAATAAACACAATTACAAACTTATCAAGGTACTGCTTGAACACTCGGTTCATCAAGTCCATAAACGCTGCTGGTGCGTTGGTTAAACCAAATGGCATCACCAAAAATTCGTAGTGCCCATACCGTGTTCGGAAGGTTGTTATTCGCACATCCTCCTCCTTTATCCTCAACTGATGATACCCTGATCTCAAATCAATTTTTGAGAAGTACTTGGCTCCCTGCAACTGATCAAACAAATCATCAATGCGTGGCAATGGATACTTATTCCGCACTATCAGCTTGTTCAATTGCCGATAATCAACACACATTCTCATCGTACCATCTTTCTTTTTGACAAACAATACTGGAGCTCCCCACGGAGACACACTAGGTCTGATAAATCCCTTGTCCAACAAATCTTGTAGCTGAGTTTTCAACTCTTTCAATTCTGTAGGGGCCATTCGATAGGGTGTAATTGACACGGGTTCTGCCCCAGACACAAGTTCAATGCCAAACTCAATCTCACGTTCTGGTGGTAATCCCGGCAAGTCATCGGGGAAAACATCAAGGAACTCATTGACAACAGGAACTTGATCAATTGAAATTTTCGATTCACCTACACTTTGCACCGATGCTAAATACAAGTATTCCGTCTGTCGTGCCAATCGAGCTGCTTTCACCGCAGAAATTATTTGGGGTTGAGAAGAAACAAACTTCCCCTGAAAAATAAATTCTGCCTCCCCAACAGGCTGAAACTTCACCCTTTTATTAGCACAATCAACACAAGCACCATACCGAGACAACCAATCCATGCCTAAGGTCACATCAAAGTCTGCCATCTGCAGCAACAACAAATCTATCGGCAAGTGATGGTCCATCACACAAATATCACACCCCCGATACACTCTATCTACATAGACACGCTCATCAAGAGGTGTGTACACAGCCAACGGACTTCCGAGACTAACAGGTATCTCCTTAAAGTACTTAGCAAAATGAGAGTTAACAAAGGAGTGCGTACACCCCGTATCAATTAAACACAATGCAGGGCACAAATTAACTTTCAGTATACCTGTCACAACAGTGTTGGAGGCTTTTGCATCCTCCAAAGTCAAGCAAAATACTCTAGCCTGTCCCTAGCCGGGTTGATAGCTGCGGCCTCTACTTGCAGCTCCTCGACTAGTACTTCTCCTGCCTCGGAAGGAAGACTGGCTTTCTGTCCGCTGTGACCTTGGTGGTGGTGATGCTACACTGGATGCCATAGATGATTGTCCAACGGAACACTCCTTGGCTATATGCCCAGCCTGCCCACATATGTAACACAAATTTTGTCCCACCGGGCATTCCCGTGACATATGTCCAAACTTGCCACACCTGAAGCATAAACTATTGGGCCTCATTTGTATACTTTGAGTACCCTGAAATTGGCTAGTTACAGGTCTCATCGAACTCCCCCCAAAGCTTGGGTCACCATAACTAGGACTACCCCTGAAACGAGCCCTAAGTTGGTTAACCTACAATCCTGTCTTCCCATGCCCACGAAATTGGCTTGAACCAGCAGTAAAACTTTGTTGGTTTTGGGTATTATCTTGCCTCATCCTCTTGACACTTACCTCACCTCTTTCAGCTTGAGTCTTCATCTCAATTGCCCGAGCTTTGTCTACTGCTTCAGTATAAGAGCTAAATCGTACAGCCACTAATGAGTTATAAATATAACCCTTCAGTCCTCCAATGAAACTTTTGATCTTCCTCCGATGATCTAGAATCAAATGCAAGGCATACTTAGATAGGTTTGTGAACTTGGACTCATACTCTCGCACTGTCATATCCCCTTGCCTTAGGCGTTCAAATTCTGCCGCTTTTTGATCCCTAACACTCTCAGGCAAGAATCGTTCAAGAAATGCGGCATGGAACTCAGTCTAGGTCCACGGGATGGCATCAGGCATCCTCTCCCTCATTTTGGCATCATACCAATTGTTAGCTTCATCACCCTTTAACCGGAAAGCAGCAAGATCAACTGCTCGATGATCAGTGCATTCCATCACTCGGCAACATTTCCACACATCATCCAAAAATCGCTGTGGATCTTCATTTTCAGCCCCGGAAAATGTTGGGGGGTCAAGTTTCACAAATGTCACCAAAGTTGATTCCCCGCTGTGTTCTCGTTGTACCGGGTCCTCTCTACTTTTTTTATCAGCAGCAATCGCTTCCGCGATAGTCTCAACTTCCCTGTTAACCCCATGCAAACCAGCCTTCAGCACCTCCAAAGGCATCTCTTGGGAGGCATCTGAATACTCTATTTCGCTTGGCAACTCATCACCAGCATCCCCCGGGACATAAGTCTCATCAGCCCCATCCTCGGCATCCTGAACGGATTGCACATCCGGGGCAGCAACATCAGTAAACACTTCCTTTCCCAACTTCCTTTTTGTCGGCTTACCTGCACACATTGCACAAGAAAACCAACATATACAAGTCAGCTCTCACCATCCCACGGTCTCTAATGATGGGTAACAGCCTACGGAAGCACATCAACCCTATGCCCCTTAACATATAACCATGCTCCGCTACCAATTTTGTCACGCCCCGTCAAACGTGACCGGCCAGGCACCCGAGCCAGCCTAGCGACCAGCACAGGGTACCCAAAGGCCTAAGTCAAACTATAGGCAGAAGCTAGCCAGATGGGCAGCAGTAACTAACGTGCAACAATTATCAAAGCGGGCATCACAATATAAAGTACGAACGTGTACACGCAAACATTCAACTTATTTTACATAGATTATGTACAATAAGTCGGGGCAGTACAAGCATCAGTTTTTAGCCAACCCTCACAAGCTCATATACTCTAAGAGAGACCAAGTCTGGCTATGTACCCATCGCTACAAAGATACGCCTCTCGAACCTGCCCACACCAGCTGCTTGTGCTCTCCTAGCCCTGAAACATGGGTGTGGAAAGAATGGGGGATGAGTCCACGGCTCAATAAGCAGGTGACATACAAGGCATTATCAAAGACACAAACAAGCGGCAAATACATCCAATAACCAAACATCTCAAGTCACCGTGATCAGCCCACGGGTAAGCTATCGTGGAGTTGTACCTAGCCTACCTGCGGGTCTGGTAGCCCTGCCAACAGTGTTACTTCTTAGCCTACAGCCCCACGTACGAGGCATATCAGTTTGGCTACCACAACCACACATGACACCGAGCACAACACCACCATCATCTCAATTGACCAAGCAGCCTAGGAGCACTGCAAGGTCCACCATCAAACCATCTCATGTAATGTCATGATGCAAATGGAATGCATGGAATGCATAGTCCGAATATCGGACTCATCTCAAGCCAAGGCATATCATTAAACATCTCAACATTTCAATTGCACCATAGGTGCCATCTCAATAGGAAATTGGATCATCCACCAAGCCAATAAGCATCACAGCCATCACACAAGTATGCAACCAAACTTACACAAATTCAGGCCTCACTAGGCCCTTCTCCTTCCTTTGGTGCTCCTTGGGTTTTAGTACCTGCCCATGTATAAAGATACATTAACAATGAGCACAACATCACTTAAGTAGCAAAGTATCAATTAAAGAGGCGTTTACACCTAAGTGCCAGTGCATTGGTACACCCATAGGCTCGCCAACAGGCTAACCAGAGGACCAAGGGTGCACCAGCAGGACCAACTGCGCATTTTAGCGCACCAATTGGCCTCCCACAAGGCCAATTGCGCACCCAATCACTCAATTAACACTCCCACGCAACCAGAAACCCTCTTACAACCTAAACATATAGCATCACAGCCTTAGCCTTCCCACAAAACCGAATTGGTGCACTGTCCAAACTCACAGCACACCTAGCAAGTCAATTCATACCAAAACCACTAAGAAATCCAACTCAGATTACTTACCCCCTTCCTTTGTGTGCCTACTGCTTGAGAGAACCCTGAAGATGGCCAAATATTTTCTCCCTTAGTGGCTATCACGTTTCTGGGCAGAAATGGGGCTTGAGGTGCTTGCTTGACTACTTAAACTCAAGCTAGCAGCTCAGTCAGCAGCCACTTGCAGCCCCCTTCTCCCCAAAATCTGCCACCTTGCTCAAACTCCTCTCCACCACCTACTTAAATTCCAACCTATCAGCTTAAGCCAACATACCCCCCCCACACTTAGCCCTCAATCAGTTTTCTCAAGCAATCAGCATACACTAACCCGTGATTAAGACTAATTACAAACTAATTAATCAAACCGAGCCAATGCTAGCCAACAGAAACCGTAGGTTAGCCGACTGAGGCCAACTGATACCAACTCTCATCCCAGTGCCCATCCTCATCAAGTAAACATACTAGGCTTCGATTAGTCGGGTTATCACATGGATTGTCATCCTTGTGGGTTTGATGTCCCGAAAGTTCAGGTTTTGAGTGATGGAGAGCGGCAATAGGCTGACACTGGCTCCTAAATCGCATAGGGCTCCCTCAATCTTCTTGTCTCCGATGTTTAGAAGGATTGTGAAGCTTCCGTGGTCTGAGCATTTTGTGGGCGGATGGTGCTGAGTGAGGGCACTCCCCTGGGCTGTCATGGCTACTGTCTTGATGTCGTCAATGGTTCTTTTCTTGGTCATGATGTCCTTGAGGAACTTGGCATATGACGGAATTTGTGTAACCACATCACTAAAAGGAACATTAACATAGAGTTTATTCAGCATCTCCTTAAACTTACTGAATTGCTTTTCCAGTTTGGACTTGAGGTACACTTCTGGATATGGGAGAGGAGGCTGATAGGGTCGAACTGTCTGGGGCTGTTTCTCGGCCTTCTTAGTATTCACAGGCTCACCCACAGGCTCAGCCTATGTCTGTATTATTTGCCCTGAGTTGGATGTTGATGCTGTCTGTCCTACAGCATCAGGCTGTCTTGGTTCCGTGCCCCCTTAATTCCTTCCCACTGCGAAGTGTTACAGCCTTGCAATGCTCATTCCTTGGATTCTCTATTGGTTTCCCTAGAAGGGTTCCTTGCTGATTAGTGGACATAGAGGCTTTGTTGAGCAATTTGATTTTCGAGGATTCTGTTGTGGGATTTGATTTGACTAATTTCCTCACTCATCTTGTTCTGGTTCTCCAGGATGGGCTGCAGCATGCTCATCATGTCGGTGTTATTGCCTTGCTGTCCTCCTTGGTTCTATTTTTGGTACTGGGCTGTCCTCCTTGATTTTGTCACTGGAATTGGGGCTGTGGTGGATTTGTCTCTTCATTTGGTGCTTTCCAGGAGAAATTTGGATGATTCCTCCAAGAAGGATTATAAGTGTTTCCATACTGTCCTTGTCTCTATTGGATGTAGTGAGCCTGTTCAGAATCACATTCGGTGAAGAGGGGACAACTGGATGTGTTGTGAGGTCCCCCACATCCTTCACAGTCTGAGGCTGTGAATGTGGCTGCCTTGATGTGAGCAGCCCCTAATTGCTTTCTGAGGGCTTCTATTTCTGCCTCCAGCTTGGTTACTCTGTCCACTTCAATTATTCCAGAGGCCTTAACTTCTCTGATCTGGGTTTTCCTTTTTGACAAAGCCTCGAGAATGGCAACTCCATCATTGTAGTCTTTGTCCAGAAATGAACCATTCACCATTTTGTCGAGAGTGTTCTGGTCTTCATCACTCAGGCCGCAATAAAGTTGCTCAAGCTTACGGCTTCATCAATTCTGTGGTTTGGGCATCTCCTCAGCAATCCCTTGAAGCGCTCCCAAGCATCACGAATGGATTCATCATAGCGCTGGGAAAATCCTATTAGTTGCTGTCTCAAGTTTGCAGCTTTGCTAGATGGGTAGTACTCCTTCAAGAAAGCTCTGACCAGGCTGTCCCAATCTGTGAAATGGCCTGCCTCATGGTTGTTAAGCCATACGAATGCTGCATCTCTGAGTGAGAATGGGAATACCCTCATATACAACTGCTCCTTGGTCATCCCGGCTATGTTTACAGTGCTGCACACCCGCAAAAAATTCTGCAAGTGTGAATTTGGATCTTCTGAGGGTAAGCCTCCAAATGTGCGTCTCTCCAACATGCTGAGCAGGTTTGTTCTGATTTCATAGGGGGAGTCGACATCTGGGATGGCTATGCTGTTGTGGATGATGGTGGTTGGTGGTTGTAGGAGCTGGGACATGGGGATGTAAGGTAGCACAGGCTGAGCCTGTTCAACCTCTGGGTGTGCTCCTTTATTGAGTCTGTTCGCCATGGTTTGTTATTTCTGCTTGCTCTTCTTGTGAAACTCATGGGCTGTCCTTTCAATCTCCTAGTGGAAGGTTAGAGAAGGCCTCTTGCTCCTGGTTTGGGGCATGCACCACCTGAAAACTTCAACTTGGAAAAAGAAAAGGGTTAAGTAACAAAAAGCCTAATAAGTCAGAAATAAAAAGTAAAAAATTCAAGCGCCAGTCCCCGGCAACGGCGCCAAAAACTTGATGCATGTGCTATCCTACAAGTGCACAGGGTTGTTATAGTACTTAAATCAAGGTCGTATCCACAGGGACTGGGTTGAATCTGTTCTCCTTCAATTTCGGACAAACTAGACTTGAAAACAATTAAACAAGAGTGATTGGAAGATTAATGATTAAAACTGAAAATGAGCAGTGAGGTAAATATAATAGCAATCTAAACGAGGAGGAGATCAGAAATGGTGAGTTCTTAGGCATCCGGGGTCCACATGTCCCGATTTATGCTTATAAATTGCTTAACAGCATCATCACAGGCTGAGCCTGTGGATGAGGCTGTGACTAATTAGATGTCTTTTCGGGGCTCCCAACCTAAGGTACTAGCAACGGCTTTCGATCTTATTAATAGTTCCTTAAGCTTTCATCTACCCCCTGTCACTAGAGTAGACGTCCTCTTAAGGATGAGGTTCAATGTTGGTGCGAATTCCCACAGTCTCTCCCTACCTTCTTTCGAACGTCTAAGGAGTTAAGGCTGACTATTGTAGGTCTAGCACTCCTGGCTTCTCCTTTCGGTCCTTCACTAGGCTGCTACTAAACTAAGAATATGCTACCCAATAATTAATCAAGAATCAAACTAGGAGTTGTGTCATCTCTTGACTATGCTGTCACGGAATGAGGCTGTGCTGGGCACAGCCTGATGCTGTGGACAGCAAGGGAGTCAATTACAAGATTGGTTCTTGCAGGCGCTCTCAACCTATACTGCACTCATTTGCTTTCGCTCACAGGTGCCTCCCATGGTTCTCATCTTCCATGTGCTCTCGCATTGGTCAAACTCAGGGGATTAAGATTGGTATTGAGGCTAATTCCTCAATTAGTTTCTAACCTCGTCACAAGCTAAAAACTAAGAGTTTGGTTGTTGTTGTTCTAGTAGCTATGGTTTCTCCTTTCAGTCCCTCACCTAGCTACCTGTGTTAATGCATGGGTTTGATCAGAACTTAGACATGGAGAAGGTTCTCAACAACTAAAGCAAGAAAAAGGGTTAAGAACATGAGCAATTTATTTAGCAAAAATCGAGTACATGCTTTCCCCTTCAACCTAAGAAGGGGTTGTTTAGTTCATAATCAAAGTTACAGAAACAATAAAAGAATGGATTGGCCTCGTGTTTGTGAACAAACTAGAGGTTAGGGACGACATGGTTTCTGCCCAGAAAGGCTACAGAACCGTGATTTCCCTTGGACTCTTAGTGTTGCTGGGTCCCACCTCTATTCTAGGAATTCTGTAAGTTTAGGTGTGTCTTCATCGATGGGATTCCCCCCTTTCGTGTCTTCTCCCTTCCTCTTTTGTAGGTGCAGCTCTCCTGTTCTTCTTCCTCCCAACTTGCTGGAAAGTATGGGCGTTCAGTTTTCCAGCGTGTGTTGTCAGGACAGGAGTGATGGGCAGCAAGTTGATTGGTGGATTGTAAGTTCCAAGGTGCTCCTTTGCAGAAGATAATTGTTTTTTTTTTTAAGGTAGATTCCCTCTGAGTGGCATGTGCCCATTCCTTTTTTCCCTAGAAAGTGCTCTGGGAAGTCAAGAGAACGTTTGTTTATGTTGGTGGAGCAGGTGGTGCAAGTGGTGCAAATTTAATAATCCTTCTGCGATTTCTGGGTTTGTAGGGCGCACAGGCTGATGCTGTGGCTGTTGCTATTGCATTTCTTCACAAACTTTTCTTTCGATTGACTTCTGCTTCTTCTGCCGATGATGAGGTGTCATGAGGACTTCTTGGATCAAAGTTAGGGAAACAATATTCAGTGGAAATCTTGTGATTTGAAGGTGGTTTGAGGCCTTCAATTGGATTCTCGATGAACAACAGCCTCAGGGACAGTCTCAAGGGTTCTACAACAGGCTCATGCTGTGGCTGATGCTGTATCTTCACATTCTTCAATGAAATCCTCTTGAATTAATTGAAATGCACCTGAAATCACTAATCATACAGTAAGGGATGGAAATTGAAGGAATATAATGGAATGTTGCATAGGAGGCATATAATCATAATGAATTTAGAACAATTTGCGTTCAAAATTATGCCCTAAACTATGCATATTTCACATGTATCAAGCCAGTATTATCTTTATAATTTGTTGTTGGAGCATCTTCCTCGCTATCTTATCCATATAAATCTTGAGTATGCAGCATCTCCGAACTTAGCCAAGCACAATCTCGACTAGCTTCGTATATAACAAAAACTTCTGCATTATTGGTAGCGTTTTGTGCCTGCCATGATACTTTAGGTATCTGCTTTGCGCTTTATGTGGATCAAATATATGACCTGCATCATAAAATAAACTATTTTTCTTTGGACTCACAAGGTTAAAATATTTACATGTCCATTATACCCCATGATAATAGAGAGCTTTCAGACTTTATGAAAATTTAGAGCAAAATAAAATTTTCCTAACAAGTTTATGGCAAGGCTTCAGGCTTCATGTTACTAGCAAGATAAATTGCACTTTGATATGGTACTTCAGGACCAGTCTAATTTTTTTTTTCTTAATTCTTCCTTGAAATATAGCACGGCATTTGGAAGCTTCTTCAAAAGTTCCAATAATATTTAGATCATAATAATAGTATCTAAATCATAATCAATAATAATAAGTGCAAATACATAAGGCATATATACAAGAATAATCATACTACACATACTCAAATTTGGTTTAAACCATATAAAGATCAATTTTAGTTTAATTTTGTATATTTCCAGGAATTAGTTGCTTCAAGCAACTTGAATCCTTCAAGGATTCTCATGTATATGTCATGACTTATGGATCTATAGAAATAGGTTGTAATAGCATCCATTAGATGCATTTCTAATTCTTTTCATATAATGCCAGACTCATCAAAAATAATTGCATCCGCCACATGGGAGAATATCTCCTCACAATTAATACCAGGTCGTTTGGGTAACACCTTGTGCTACAAGCCGTGCTTTATATCTCACTATTTATTTACTTTTTCGGTCAAATACCCATTTTACGACCTACCAATTTTACACCATCTGGTGTACGGACTACAGGTCCGAAAATTTTTCGCTTCACAAGCGAGTCTAACACAGCCTTAATTATATCTCTCTATTTTGGCCAATCAATTTGCGCCTACATTCACCAATAGATGTAGGTTCATGATCCTCATTTTCTTTCATAATATTTAGCGCTACTGTGAAGGCCCTCCCCCTGAGGGACCCACCAAATCCAGGCATTGTTACATCACGCCCTCCGCCCGATTAAATCCTTTACCATGCTGCAGCACTAGGGATTCGAACTCGGGACGTGATGCTTTTTATCCCTCTCAAGGAGAGCACCTTCACCAACTCATTAAATATAAAATGACTAAATTGCCCTTATCATTCCCGAGACACGAAAATCATCAACTAAACACCCGTATTCCAAAGAACCCATTAAATTAATTACAACATGAGAAGTGACCAAAATGCCCTTCTACCCGGGATTCGATATCGACGACATGATCAACATTTAATCAAATAATAATTAATACAATGAAATCAAGTATGCAGCGGAAAACAAAAATACATAGCAACATGCATGCAATGAACCCTATGGATCCGACCCGAGGAGGAAAGCACTGCCACCTGCTGATATGCACCACTGCTCAAAGAATAGTTAACCTGTGACAAGACTGTGAGGGGGTGAGACCAACCACTATCTCACCACAAACAAATAAACCATAGTATACTAATACAAATCAACCACAAATACACCGGCAACAAGCAGTAGCAACCACAGTGCACAAACAAGTCACATTGCACAATACAAAGTCATCGTCAGGCTTTAAACCTAAACTTGTCTTTAATCATCATATTATAATTGTATTTTATTTTTATTATTAGGATTTAATATTTTATTAGGGCCCTCTACTGTGTGCGTCGAGCTCGGTCCCGTCTCATGAGACAACCAGGGCTAAAGCCCAAATATACTCAGGGCAAGGCCCAATACAATCACTGAGAGAGAGACAGACAGACAGAAAGAGGGAGGTAGAAAGGGGGAGATAGAAAGAGGGAGGTAGAACCGGTCATCACAGACCCATATGCTAAACCGCATATACCATGCTATTCCGCATGAAATCCCGAGGGGTGTCACTTCCCGCACGAACCAACCGGTCAACAGCCCCACAGTAGAATATTTTCATTGTACATTATTCTCAGTTATACTTAACGAGTTATGTGTGCCATACGTTATGATTGTCCAGGGTTGTGTGGATTTAACAATTTGTTCTAAAGTCCGGGCCTCTGGCCCATAAATCACCACACGAACCTCAAAGTCATATAACATTTATATTTCATAACTCAACTCATGCTCGACAGGCATTGTACATCTCACAGGCACACAATTCACATAGTCAAGTACACAACAACAAAGATATCATCATCACGATACACCGTACAAACGACAACATCAACACCACAAGTATACACGCATACAACATTCAATGCCAAGTAAATATTATCACTTTAAAAACTATGACAATAAACCGAGTATTGTAGGCAGTAATGCATACAAAGGTTTATATATCCTCACCTGAATCATGTAGAAGCTAGAGCTCTATCCAACTACTCCTCAAGTACATCCAGTGCCTAAACATATAGTCACATGTACCACTTAAACATACATATAGTCACATGTACCACTTAAATATTCATTCAAAAGACAAAGAACGCAGGCATGCTGTGTACTTAGTTATATAAATTTATCGACCACTATCCTCAACCCGACACGGGATAGCAGACGAACTAAGAACTAGCCATAAAATCTTAGTAAAACGAAATATCCACTTAAGAACCAATTTAATCAAGTTCAATAAAATGTCAAGTGTATAAGCCATGGCCTCAAAGCTGGAAACCAAATTATAATGTTAACCAATTGTCCTATGTGATAAAAATTTCTTTTACAAAACTTTCAGTAATAATGTTATGAAAATTCCATGAATAGAAATCATGGTTCCATGGCGCAATACTCTAAAACAAGTCCATTGCACAAGAACAAATCCTTTTGGTCATAAGCCTTGCATCACCGGATTGAAAACGATTTAAATGCCACGTATATGATCAAATGATGCAAGAATTCATAAACATGTGTTTGCTAACTCGAAAATATTAAATAAAGATTTAATGAAAACCAGATCAATAAATTCATAAGGAGTCCACGTGAAACGCACCACCCTGTGCACTTGTAACCAATTCACACAAATGGTAATGTTGCTTCCCAAATATTTAATGTGTAAGAGTGGACCATATGTGCCAAAAATATGCGTTCTGTTCAACCGACAATGTCAAGACAAATAGGCACTTGTTTATTTGCAAGTGTTCGACTCGATCAGCAACAAATAATTGGCAATCCTGTTTCATATGAAGGTTGTGTCTGGGAAACGATTAACACAGAACCAAAAACTACTTCAGAAATAAATCTTTCTTTTTAGTGTATTAAATGTTCCACAACTGCTAATACATTATGCCACTTACTATCAAGTTACAACTTTACAGCCAATCACAATTTAAATTTACAGCAACTGCAGGTGGTCCTTCACTCTAATTCAACACTCACAAACAAAAGAACGATGAATAGTGAGTCGTGAAACCTTACCCGATAAAGGACTCGACCTGAACATAGAATCACGACAATGGATTCCGTCCACCAGCAAACACCCACACAAGTTTACCGAAACAAAATCCACATCTGAGCATAGCCTGGGTTCAACACGCAAACCGACACGATCCCGTCATCAACGAACCCAGACTCACCACCAGCAACCAAACCCACATTCATAATCCAAAAACCCAATTAGAACAAAAGCCTGAATATTAACAAGAACAAAAGAGAGAGACGAAGGAGGAATAAGGAAAGAGGAGATGGGCATTACTGGCTCACCGCAACAACGTGAATGGTGGCAGCAGTTTCTAAAGAAGGCAAGAGAGACGAGAGTGAGATGAAAAGAAAAGAATGGGGACGCAGAAAAGAAAATGAGGAAAAGAGAAAAAGAAAATGAAAGTCATGGTTGATGCGGCTCGGGGAGAAAAAGAAATGAGAGATTAAAAGTAAGGTTTGTTTTTTTTTTTAACTAAAGCTCACACCCTAATTCTCCTACTAACCAAAACGACATCACCTTGGAATGTCCTTAAAATTGCTTTGTGTCACAATGTAGGAACCAAAAATAATTTAGTATTTTATGTCATACTCTCCCAGAACTACTTGGTATTTGGTCAATACTACAAACACAATTTAATTTTGGAAGGACCTCGGTCTTGGAATTAATCCCAACATAAAATATCAATATCATTAGAAACAACTTAATGAAATTTAGTAGAAACAAATTCCCCTGACCAATTTTTTTAAAAAAATTCCAAGAAGGTAAAATTAGGAAAATAACTAAAAAAAATTATGTAAATAAAAATAATTAGAAATTCGGAGCGTTACAGCTACATTATATAAAACAAATATTCCGTCGACGGTTATTTCAGGTCGGTTCCATCTTATTCCTGACACTGCATAATTGAGATCTCATTATTTTCATTTATATCAGGTACCTGGGTTACTTTTATCAATTGTGTCAGGAGCCTCTTCTGGAGGATTTTCCTCTTCTTGAAGACTTTTAATTTGAACCTCTACTGGAGGTCTTATTTTCTTACTGGGGCCATCTTATCTCTTTGCTCTTTTTTCTCTATCGAGAATTTTTGTTTTCTATGGAACCGAGTATATTTCACGCTTCTGGCATACTTTAGATTCATTTGCATATTTTAATTTTTCTTCTGGAACATCAATTCGAATAGGAGCATTTGCAGCTGGTAAGATTTGGTCACTCAGTTAATATGTCTGGCAATTGATTTATCAAATTTTGCAAATGAATCACCTTTTGAACTTTAGGTTCACACTAATTTGTTTGAGGATCAAAACTATATATTGATAATGCATTTCAATAATCTCTTGATCCAGCTGCTTATTTTCTCCTCCTGATGTTGGGTAAACACTTTCATCAAATTAACAATAAGCAAATCTAGCTGTAAACAAATCTCCAATGAAATGCCCCGACCCGTATTTACCGTACACAGTAAACACGTGCCGGAACTGTGACGACCCAACCAAACCAAGCCCAGCATACAGTGTATACAACAGAAACTCGGGCTCAACAGCCCAAAATAAAAACAACAATAACATCATAACCGGCCCAATGGCCCAACAATAGCAATATAATGCACAGCGGAAGACTTAATAACTCACAAAGACACTGTATGCGACATAGATGCAAACTATGGATCCCAGTCCTGTCCAAGGGATAACGCCGCAGCCTGTTTGGAATGCATCAAACCTGTACCACAAATAATCCATCCTACGGGATGAAAGCCCGCAGGTGAGGGGTGAGTCCGAAGTGCTCACCGACGAAGGATAGACAGTCAATATGCAACTATAATACTTCAAAGAAGAAATACAAACAATAGTCACAACCATACCAAAGACAATGCCGTACAGGACAGACCAAACACAAAGACTCGTCCCAAGCATACCGAAGACTTTATTATTATTCCAATTTTATCTTTCTGGCCCCCGTCACGGATAAGCTATGGTCGTACCAGGCTATCAACCTATTTATGGTGCCAGATCAAAAAGAACCCGGGATCAACATCCTGTTGGAACTAATGTCTCCTTGCTTCTTTTAGGTTTTGATATTGACAAACTATTCAGGAAGCAAAAAGAAATAAATCCTCAAGCAAAAGAAACCATCAAGAACAAAGTGAATGAGCACAAGATTGAAGAGCCAAGAAAGAAGAGTTAGATTCATAAATTGTACTAGGTATAACACTCAACTCTTCTAGGACATTGGCTCAAAATAAGATAAAATTTGCTCATGCATCACATAAACATATTTCAAACATCAAACTGTTTTTTCTATGTAAATAACATCGATGTTATTTTTTAAAACATTGATGTTCTGCCTTCCAACAAATTTCCAAAACAGGCAGTAGGCTAATAACATCGATGTTGGAATCCTAAACATCGATGTTCTAGTGAGCGTTGCGTTTAAAATTAGTCATAACATCGATGTTACAGATTGGTCAGTTTCAATTTGTTTTTGCCGAGCCAAAATAACATCGATGTTGCCTTCTAAACATTGATGTTCCTTCCATCAAAGGATTTTCCAAAAATTGGCAGTAGGCAAATAACATCGATGTTGGAATCCTAAACATCGATGTTCTCATGACCGTCGCTTTTGAAAATATCCTTTACATAAGCAAAACATCGATGTTGGATTTCATAACATCGATGTTCTTTAATGGTCAGCTTTAATCGTTTTTCACAGAAGCAAAATAACATCGATGTTGTGAATTAAACATCGATGTTCTTCAAGAATCAGTTTTCATCTCATTTTCACATAAGCAAAATAACATCGATGTTGGGTTATAAAACATCGATGTTCCTCACATGATGATTTAATGGGTTTTACACAGAATCAAAATAACATCGATGTTGGGTTTGAGAACATCGATGTTTTAGTTACCGTTAGTCCAAAAATTCAAATTTACTGGACAAAACATCGATGTTGAGCCTTTAAACATCGATGTTATGGTCGTTATTGCTGACAACTTTTAACACCCACTATGTTTTGTTTAAAGCTTTTTCTTGGGTGGATTTCAAACGGCTCCATGACTTTTCAGAGCTACAAATTAAGCATTTTCAGCTCTGATTCACAACTAATCAACTCTTAATATTAAAGCATTCATTTCATACATCAAAATCACTTTTTATTGAGCCAATATCCTATTGAGGATTTGAGAGTTGCCTTTTAGAGCTTAAATTTTGTAACTCATATCTACTCTTGTGAGAGTTTTTTTGTTTGAGTGATTGTATTGTTATACACCTTAAGGGAGGTTAGTTCCCTTGTTGAGATTTATAGGAAGAGGGTATATCTTCTTATGTGAGAAGTCTTGAAGTGAGGTATTTTCAAGCAAGAGATTAGAGTTTCTTGTGACTAGAACTCTAGGTTGTAATGGTTTGTTAAGCACCCGTAAGCTTAACGTAGATAGTGGAATCTTCAAGAGAGTCTCTTGAAGGACTGGATTAGCCACACAAGTAGTGTGTGTGTGAACCAGGATAAATTGCTTGTGTCCTTCATTTGTTTTAATTCCGCACTTAGTTCCTGCTTATTTTGTTTTAATCCGAAAAACGCTATTCACCCCCCCCCCCTCTAACGTAGGGCTATTGTTCTAACAATCGGTAGTGGAGCCTAACTCTCTAAAAGACTTAACCGTTTGAGATGAAATTTTCTATGGCTTCTTCAAGTTATTTGTATGCAGGAATCGCTGAAGGACAACCCACTACCCGTGCACCGTTCTTTGATGGGACAAATTACGCATATTGGAAGGAAAGGATGAAAAATTTCATCCAAGCCAATAATTTTGCAGCTTGGCTGGTGATAAAGAATGGTGTTCAAGTTCCAACAAGGACGGAAGCGGGGTATAACGAAGATGACATCCGGAGAATCGAAAACCACTCCAAGGCGATACACATGCTCCAATGTGCGGTCAATCCGAATGACTATCAAATAATCTCGTGCTGCGGAACAGCCAAGGAGATGTGGGAAATGCTAGGAATCATCTATGAGGAAACCGACAGCAAGCAAGTTGAGACTGTCAACCGTTGTTTCATGGCAAAGGAAGAATCCCCGGAAGAGGTAAGTACTTCCTATTCGAGTGATGATTATACATTTGAAGAGCTGCAAAATGCATTTAGTGAATTGTACAGTAAATTCATTTTTGTCTCAAATGTTAATAAGAACTTAAAGAAACAGAACAAGACCTTAGAAAATAATGTAGAATTATTATCACATGATAATGATAAGTTATCAAGTGAAAATGATAAGCTTGAAAAGGAAAAGCTTGCTCTTAATATGTGTTGAACTTAACGAGAAGATATCCTCTAATGTATGTGCTTGTGTTGTACTGGGAAATGAGAATGAATCTCTTAAGTGTCAAGTTAATGATTTGAAGAAAATATTAGAGAAATTTACTAATGGTAGAGATAGTCTTAATCTTCTCCTAGGACAACAAAGAAGTCCAACATAAAAAGAAGGATTAGGTGCATCTCATGTATCAAATGATGTCAAACCTGTTATGCATAATGCTAAGACATATAAACTCGGTGCCTCATCCTCTACTCACCATACTATATCACATGAACATGCCAAGACACACACACATAATACTAGATCACATGTTCATGACACAACAACACACATTCATCATAGAAGGTCACATGCTCAAAATGCAAGATCAAATGCAAGTAGCGGAAAATCTCATTATGCTAAAATGTATGCCTACAATGGTAAGAACGGAGAATTTCATTACACTAAACCTAGGACACACATAGCTCAACCTAGGCAAAATAGGGTTATGCCTAGGGAAAACAAGCTTACTAGAATGCATAGACATAATCAAAATGGTAATTACTATCAATCTAGAAGGATGCACAATCCAAATGTCATTTGCCACTATTGTAACAGAATAGGTCACATTGCCCCGGTATGTCTTACTAGACATAGACATTGGGCACAAGATAAGGTCTTTAATCGGCATGTTTCTAACCATCAAGGACCCAAAAAGATTTGGGTACCAAAATCCCTTTGATTTGTTTTTGCAGGTACGCTTGAAGGCATCAAGTGTACTTTGGTACCTTGATTGCGGATGCTCCAAGCAAACGACCAAAGAAGCATCCAAGTTCTTAAAAGTGGCGATATTTGTTCGATTCTTGTAATAATGCAAGGAGGAGTGTTGCTGCAAAAACTGGACCAGTAGATAAAAACATCGATGTTCACTTGTGTAACATCGATGTTCAGAGTTTTCCAGCTCACCTGATTTTCAACCAGTAGTTGAAAAACATCGATGTTGTATGGTAAACATCGATGTTCCCATGAGAGCTGCCAAGCCACAAATCGAGCATGCACATCGATTTTTTGTATTAAACATCGATGTTCGGTAAGAACTTTATTTTTCCAGTAGTCATTAAACATCGATGTTCGTGTTCTACACATCGATGTTATTCATTCCAAGCTGGTCAAAATTTATATCCAGTGGTCAACAACATCGATGTTGCATTCTTGAACATCGATGTTCTGCCCTTGTTGCATATACACAGCTTAGAAATAAGTTAACTTTCTCACTTAAGATAAGAAATTTAGGTAGCATGTTCATGACTAAATGTCTCAGGAAGAATATTCAGATTTCTTTCAATTTAAGCTAAGCTAGTAGTTAGTGCACAATTGATCAAATTGAGAAACACTAGCTTGGTTGATGAACATTCACATGGAAGAATTTTATGTCATACACATGCTGGAAACATAAACACTTTTATTGATATCTTACAATCACACGATACAATGACTCTTATATACATTCTATGTTACAATCATACTTGATTACATATTTTACAAAGACACACTTGCATAAAACATATTACACGCTCACACTATCTCATAACATTTCATACGCTAAAAGGTAAACAGGCTTATTACAATGTGCTCCTAACGATTTGGAACAGCTGTGACAGTAAAACTAGTAGGAGTATTAACTATGTTAACCCTAACGCTATCGTTCCATGAGAACCACATTCCTCCAGAATTGTTCTGACCCGAAAGCTCGAACCGGTGCGCTGGTGGAAAACGTAGAGGAATAACTCCGTGGTTTTCTCCAGCCTGCCAGGAAGTTTCTGTTAGAAGAACCATATTTGGTTTATACTCGTTCTTCAAGTCTCGCAGGGTCCGAACAAAGTCTTGGGAGCGTCTTGTGATCCCTCTGCAGTTCCATACCAGAAGACGAACCTTTGGCCAAGTCGGTGGAATGAACCCTACTCGAGGAACGCTCCGAGCTGTCATTGAGATTTGGTAGTGACTGCCCTCGTTCAGAGCTTGATAAGACGGCTCCAACGGCAACTCCTGAAACCTGTCAGAAATGAAGAACATAGTTGAATTAGCTGTACCATAGTAGGATGTTCGAAGGGAATTTTGATCCTCCAAGAAGATGGTCTCCTCCATAGGGGTGACGAAGAACCGGGTCGAATAGATTTCATTTACGAAGACCAATCGAGGAATCCGTCCAAGTCCCTCTGGCAGTGCCTCCTCATGCTCATTTATTAAGCTATAGGCCAATCAGTTTCTCCTACCTAAGGAGGCTCCCTCTACAAAGAATACGGAGGATGGGGCAGGCATTCTTGTTATTGAGGTTTTGTATTTTCTCTCTTTAGTCAGAAATGTTTTCTTTTTTTTTTTACTTCTACTCTTCTGATTATTGACTAATCAATGCCTTGCCTTTTATAGCAAATTTGTTTATCACTGTTTCACAGCCTGAACCGCACCTATTGCCGGAAAACTACAAAAGGGTGTTCGGTAAATGGAAAAGGCTGACTACTCTACACTTAGGTGCCAACTGGTTGTGTCCCTTCAAAGATTACTTCCTTTGAAATTATTGCCACAGCACACACCAATACCCATCTTACCTTTAATTAAATACGGGATGCAATTGTTTATACGTTTTTGAGTCATGTCGATCATGTATTATCTGTGAACTCTGGCTCCTTCCTTCGATGCCTCTATTCATGCATTTATTACAGGCTAACTTTGCCAATTCATTTATTACTAACCGCCAATTTTTCAGATAATCAAGCATCCGCTTTTTGAAAATCTTGGCATCGAATTAATTATTGATTCATCACGGGGATTTATTGTCTGATTAGTTGGGCATCAGAGGCAACCAAAGTCCAACTGACAAGACATTTTCTCGAGCCCGGTATACTTACGACATGGAGATACCTCCTCATTCCGGGATGATAGAAATCCAAGAAAATAATTCTTGGAGGCAGAGGCTATCTTACAAATCTTAAAATTGTCACACATGTTTTATCTTACTAAAACTAGTGTATTATCTTTGCTAACTTGAGCACCCGAGGCTCGTCTAACTATGTTTGGCAGGTACCCCTCACTAAGGCCAAAAGACAGGGGGAACAAAAATCTGGTGGAACCAACAAACATTGATGTTGCTACCATACACATCGATGTTTGAACAATTCGGATTGAAGCAAAAATGGACCAGAGGCAGAAAAACATCGATGTTTGAACAATTCGGATTGAAGCAAAAATGGACCAGAGGCAGAAAAATATCGATGTTCAAAATTCAACATCGATGTTTCATCAAGCGAACCATCCTGTATCATCCAGAGAACAATCACAACATCAATCAAACTGTAATAACATCGATGTTGAGTATCACAACATCGATGTTCAGGTAAGTCTTCAAAACTCATTGATGTTTGCACTATTTCTCCTAATTTCTTTAAATTTCCGAAGGTCCAAAACATCGATGTTTTGAGGACCAACATCGATGTTTAATCATTTTGAATAAACATGGAATTCGGCAGAGTACATAAAACATCGATGTTGCATATAAAAACATCTTGCAGGTTCAAAAATATAGCCGTTGAGCTATGTAGGTTTTTCGGCCGACCGTTGAAAACATCGATGTTATTTTCAAGAACATCGATGTTTCGTTGACTGAGCATCATCAAACATCGATGTTTCGTAGGACAACATCGATGTTTAACGGAAATTTTTCATAAAAAATAGCTGTTGGAGCATTGCAACGGCTACCCAACGGCTACTTTTCTGAGCCTTACTATATAAACCATGCTTTTCTTTTTTACTCCTCACTCTGTACATTTCTGAAAACTCAATACCATCTCCATTCATCCATTTCCACACACAAACCCCAAATTTCCTTTCATTTCTTCCTTCTATAATGGCTGGTGACAAACGTCGTTCTAAGGGCAAACAAGTTGCTCATGACCATCCAACCAAGAAAAAGGGTGGATCCTCAAGTGCTCCTCACAAATACTCTGTGCCCAATTCAGAAATTTGGTTTAGTTCCAAAGATGAGCTTACACACTACATATCCTTCTACGCAACTCGCGCCATCGCTTCTCCTCGGTTTCTTCCCGAAGATTACCCACAGAAGAAGCAATTTGGTAACCTTGAACGTCACTTACGGGAATCCCATCTCTGGCATTTTGTGACGCGGAAGCAATACCATTTCAATCCGGACTTCATCCGCGCCTTCTACACAACCCTTCATCGTGACGGTGATGTCCTCTCTGCCAGCGTCAATGGGAGACGCTTTCAGGTGACATTGGAGCAGGTCGGACAGCTTGCAGGCCTACCTGTCCAAGGCGATGACATCATCACTTATGGAGGTGATCATTTCCTTACTCTCCATGAAACCCAGCTGTTGTCTGATCTCGATTTCACTGAAGTGCGCCGTAATCACTCTAATCGGCCAACCATTCACTCAATCAACCCGGAGTACAGAGTGCTCTTCTATTTGCTTACTCGAGTGATCAAACCTCGGGCCGGTAATCACACCAACTTCACAATTGAGGACGAAAAAGTCCTGCACGCCATTATTCACGGAGCTCCGATCAATTGGGCCCGATTTGTGCTCATGCACATGGCCGAGCACACTTCAAACGACCGTCCCCTTCCATATGCCTTTTTGGTTGTGGATATTTGTTTGAGTGCAGGACTGACTCCCTTTGAAGGAACTCAAACTACTCACTCTAAACTTTGGGGAATTAACTATGCCACTTTTCACAAGCGTCCATCCGAGGAAGTCCCGAGGCCTACACGAGCCGCAGATCCTCCACTCCTAGCTCTTCCAGCACCCACTCCTCCAGCTCCTGCCGCTACACTTGACTCCATCGCCGCCACTCTCCGTAGCTTAGGACGGTCCATTGACAGAATTGACTTGGAGGTACAAAGGCAAGGACATGACCTGCGTGCCTATTTTGCCCATGTCAACTATGATCCTCCACCATATCACACAACCTTCCAAGGTTTCAACTTTGAAGGTGATGATGATGATGATGATGAAGATTATACCCCAATGGAGGTAGAGGAGGAAGAGGATGCGGACGATGATGAGGATGAGGACGATGATGGGAACTAGGATCACTGTTTTTGTTTAAATTTTTAACTTCTGTTTCTATTTTATACTTTGTTTTTAAATTCAATAAAAATATTTTGCCTTTGCCATTTCTTTTTGCTAATGACAAAAGGGGGAAGCAATCACAGAAAAGTATATGCATGAACTCAGGGGGAATCATAAGTCATACTTTAAGGGGGAAGAATAAATATATGCATCATCAAGTTAGGGGGAATTCATCCCACTTTGAAATCTATACAACTTGGCATATACTAACTCTTGGCATATACTTTCATTGTTTGTCATTATCAAAAAGGGGGAAATTGTTGGAACTAATGTCTCCTTGCTTCTTTTAGGTTTTGATATTGACAAACTATTCAGGAAGCAAAGAGAAATAAATCCTCAAGCAAAAGAAACCATCAAGAACAAAGTGAATGAGCACAAGATTGAAGAGCCAAGAAAGAAGAGTTAGATTCATAAATTGTACAAGGTATAACACTCAACTCTCCTAGGACATTGGCTCAAAATAAGATAAAATTTGCTCATGCATCACATAAACATATTTCAAACATCAAACTGTTTTTTCTATGTAAATAACATCGATGTTATATTTTAAAACATCGATGTTCTGCCTTCCAAAAAATTTCCAAAACAGGCAGTAGGCTAATAACATCGATGTTGGAATCCTAAACATCGATGTTCTAGTGACCGTTGCGTTTAAAATTAGTCATAACATTGATGTTACAGATTGGTCAGTTTCAATTTGTTTTTGCCGAGCCAAAATAACATCGATGTTGCCTTCTAAACATCGATGTTCCTGCCTTCAAAGGATTTTCCAAAAATTGGCAGTAGGCAAATAACATCAATGTTGGAATCCTAAACATCGATGTTCTCATGACCGTTGCTTTTGAAAATATCCTTTACATAAGCAAAACATCGATGTTGGATTTCATAACATCGATGTTCTTCAATGGTCAGCTTTAATCGTTTTTCACAGAAGCAAAATAACATCGATGTTGTGAATTAAACATCGATGTTCTTCAAGAATCAGTTTTCATCTCATTTTCACAAAAGCAAAATAACATCGATGTTGGGTTATAAAACATCGATGTTCCTCACATGATGATTTAATGGGTTTTACACAGAATCAAAATAACATCGATGTTGGGTTTGAGAACATCGATGTTTTAGTTACCGTTAGTCCAAAAATTCAACTAATCAACTTTTAACACCCACTTTGTTTTGTTTAAAGCTTTTTCTTGGGTGGATTTCAAACAGCTCCATGACTTTTCAGAGCTACAAATTAAGCATTTTCAGCTCTAATTCACAACTAATCAACTCTTAATATTGAAGCATTCATTTCATACATCAAAATCAATTTTTATTGAGCCAATATCCTATTGAGGATTTGAGAGTTGCCTTTTAGAGCTTAAATTCTGTAACTCATATCTACTCTTGTGAGAGTTTTTTTGTTTGAGTGATTGTATTGTTATACACCTTAAGGGAGGTTAGTTCCCTTGTTGAGATTCATAGGAAGAGGGTTTATCTTCTTATGTGAGAAGTCTTGAAGTGAGGTATTTTCAAGCAAGAGATTAGAGTTTCTTGTGACTAGAACTCTAGGTTGTAACGGTTTGTTAATCACCCGTAAGCTTAACGTAGATAGTGGAATCTTCAAGAGAGTCTCTTGAAGGACTGGATTAGCCACACAAGTAGTGTGTGTGTGAACCAGGATAAATTGCTTGTGTCCTTCATTTGTTTTAATTCCGCACTTAGTTCCTCCTTATTTTGTTTTAATCCGAAAAACTCTATTCACCCCCCCTCTAGCGTAGGGCTATTGTTCTAACACATCCCAATATCAAATCTCCGGGATCAACATCCCAATAACAGTCTCAGGGATCAACATCCCAATAACAATCTCAGGGATCAACATCCAATCACAATCTCAGGGATCAACTTCCCAATCACAATCTCAGGGATCAACATCCCAATAACAATCTCAGGGATCAACATCCCGATCAAACCGGCATCAACATGCCCTTCACAAGTAACCCAGTTCATAGCCACCACAAAACAGCCTCAAACCATCCGGTCGTACCTCTACTTACCACGTGACAATTAAATCATCATCTCAAATCAGTTACCAATTTCCATTTTCTTTTCCCAATTATCCATTTCATAATTTATTCCAATTATCCAATCACAACACAGTCCTCCGACAACAATCACAATATCCATAACAGTCAAAAAATTATCCAACTTCCTATTAACTCAAGTTATTCCACAGACTAATCCGTCAACAGTTTCATAGCATCAATTACTCGTGAACCAACGTCAATCACAACACAGTATCCAATAAACCAATAACAGTCAACACAGCATTTCAATCAAACAGAACAATAACAACAAAACGCACACAGAACCGACATCAACAAATCCGTATCATCAATTATCCAACAATAATATATATCATCACAATTTCCAATATTCATTTTCTCAAGTTATTCAACTTCCATTATCACTGGTTTAACCACAGACTAAACCATCAACAATTTCATATCACCAATTATTTACAATTAACAGTTCAACATCAATTACAACACAATATTCACAGAACCAATAACACAGACCAACAACAGCAACAACAATAACCATAGCACTCAAATAACCAACAATGACCATCTCAACAGTCCAGTCAAACAACAAAACACACAAAGTATTACAGGCACATATCAAGGGTCATCCATCCTCACCTTAGCCGATTACTCAACTCTGAAGACAATCACCGGTACCAAGGTCGGCTCCTCGGGATACTGCCCGATATCAAAACCTATACAGCAAAACATGTTCACATAAATGCACATAATCGGTATACTATGACGCCAATACTGCGAAATAAACCCATCCCGGTTCATATCCTTTATTATCTTCTTTTACCGAAAATATTGTACCGTACGTATATCCGAATATAATTTCGGTACCATACTTTATTTGAAACTCTTTTCAAAAATATTTTTCATGAGTATTTATATTCTTTTCCAAAAGAAAATATTTACCATAAATATATATATTTTCCCAAAAACCAAAATTAAAACTTGTCATTTTCCTCAAGATATTCACATAACCAGATTTTATTTTTATTACAATTATTTATTTTTATCTTTATTATTATTTTTTTAAGGATATAAATCATATGATAATTTTAATTCCTTTCTAGAAAATACAATCATTTAACTTATTATTACTTTCCGAAAAAATATAATTTGTATAAATCTTTTTTTTATTTCTCCAGAAAAATATATATTATTATTTTTTATATATATATAATACCGGATTGGGCCATATACAACCCACTGCATAGGTCCAACCAAGGCCATGCTACAGCCCAGGCAGACCCAAGCAGCAGGCCCAAGTCGTCACAGCCCACTCCCAGCCCAAGCGCGACCCGTCCACGAGACGGGCCAACCCGACCCAACACACGACCCATGTGGGACGAGTCCTACTCCAAACGGGTCTGCTCACCTTGGTACAGCAGACGACGGCGCGAGGAACGAAACAAGGCGGCGACACGATCGGGGGCAAGGGCGGCACTGCTGTTGGGGCGAGACGCGGCAGCGTCGTGTGCGGTGGTGGCATTTTGCAGCATCGAGCGAAGAGGAAAGACAAGGGTGGCGCGTCAAGGTGGTGGAGTCACGAGCATGACGGCGGCGCTGCTGGTGACGATCTTTCGGCGTCGCGTGAGGTAGGGGCGAGACGGCGACTGGACGGCGGTAGCGAGCAGGTTTGGCCTGCTCCTTTCCTCCACGGGCGGCGACAGCGAGAGAGGGGGTGACGGTGGTGGCTCGGGCGGCAACTCCTCCTCCTCCTTTTTCTTTTTTTTTCTTTTCTTTTTCCTTTCCGATTCCCATTTCCTTTTTTTTTTCTTCTATCTTTTTTTTTCTTATTTTTCTTCTCCTCTGTTTTTCTTTTCCAGTTTCTTTTTTTTTCTTTTTTTTTCTTTTCTCTTTTTTTTCTCTCCTTTTCTCTCTTTTTTTTTTCTTTCTTCTTCTTTTTTTTTTCCTCTCTTACTCTCCTCTTTTCTTCTTCCTTTCTTCCTCTGCTTCCTGCCCGATTCCTGCTTTTAAACTGTTTTTTTACTATTCATCATGTGAAGCTTCAATAATGCAACTTGTCTGCATTACGGAGCGAGTCCGGTCCGGACCAGAAAATAACTAATACCCCCTTAGTTATTTTCCGGTGTGGTTTTTCTGAAGATTCCGGGACTCGAAAAATACCAGCTTTGGTCCGTAAAATCCACGGAAAAATCTCGAGCGCGGAAAAACCCTCAGTTACGAAAAACGACGCCCGATTTACCTTGAATTAATTACCCAAGATTAATTCTTTCGGTAAATCACTGTATAAAGACTTTAACAGTCCCGGTAAAAATCCAAATTTTTACCCGGGCTGTTACATTCTACCCACCTTGAAAAGAATTTCGTCCCCAAAATTTCATCGTCTTATCTGTGGGTCCTACCACGATAAGCTTCTGGCACACTCTGCCAGGTGTCCAAACTCAACACGAGATATCGCTTATACCCTTAAGCGACATCTCATCCCCTATAAGAACCGAACCTTATGACTGGCAAACTCACACAGTCAAGGACTCTCCACTGAGAACAAGAACGACCTCAGACTCCGAGGACAACAGCTATATCGGTGGTACTGCTTTCTCGACAAGCTCCGATGAGGAACCGCCAAAGAAGCGCTTCAAGACGAACATCGTCGGTCTGAAAGAACACATGGTCGTCTCCAGCAGACGGCGAAAGAAGCGTGCTGGCAAAGAAGCTGAGGATCGGAAGGGCAAGGCAACTGCTGAAAGCAGCACTCCGCAGCAGACGCTGACGCAGCTGAACGTATCACTGAAGAAGATCAGCTCGGCGGTGATGCAGATAGAACAGGCATGCGCGAAACTCTTTCCCCACGTCAAAAATATCCAAAAGCTTGTAAAAGATCTTGAGAAGCAAGTAACTCCTTATAGTACTTCTTCTCCGTTGTATAACTATTATGAATTAAATAAAATAAGTTTTCTTTTATAATCAAAACTCTTATATTACGAAGTCTTATGTTAAACAGAAAATCAAAACATCCCAAAGCAAAACAAAAATCAACAATAAGAATATAAAATCAAACATAAGGAGATTAAAAACAACAAAACTCGTCTAACAAAACCAAATCATAAATAAGTTAAGACAAAAACATATTTTCATGATCGGTGCTCGTATCGGACGTGAACATCCTCGAACCCAAGAGACGTAACATACACAGCTAACGGTGACGTCGGTTTCCCTCGTGGAAAAGGCGTCCGTTAACTCGCAAGGCGATGATCACGAGCACGTCCTGTGTCCCTCGATAGAAACGCTATCCACTTGTCCACAAATTCCGCATGAGCCAAAAACGTCTGCCAAGTCTCGTATCCCTCCATGATGTCTGAACAGGTGTAAGCTTGTCGCACATGCGCTCTACTCGAGGTATGGTCTCATCAGTCTAGCCTCAACGGTCACGGATGCATATGATAAAAGATGCAAGAAAGAGTCATAAAAAGAAACGCCAAGGTAGCCAAGGCGATAGAAAATCGTGAAATGGAGAAAGGCTGAAAAACACTGACATTTGTAGCCCGAAAAACGTATAAAGTAACGAAGCAATAAATGAAGCAACGGCAAAATTTTCAAAAAGAAAAATCTTGAAGATCGAAAATGGTTTGGGGTTTTGGGAAAAGAAAGGCAAAACATTTTTCTATAAAAGGCAAAACATCGGAAAGCAAAAACCACAAAGCATCTAAAAGCAAACAACGCTCAGAAAAAAAAAATACCAACGCGTCCAAAACACGATGCCTGCTCCATCATCCGTCTTCTTCGTCAAAGGTGCCAACCTAGGCAGAAGAAACCGGCTGGCCTACAGCATGATCAACGAGCGTCCAGAGGAACTACCGAACGAGCTCGGCAGAATGCCCCGTCTGGTCTTCGTCGACGAACTCTACTCGTCGAGGTTCTTCGTCACCATGGAAGAGACGTTCGTCCTAGAGGACCATGGCACTCTGAGGACTTCCTTATACGGCTCGGCCAACTCCATCATGTTTTCCATCTCTGAAAGACTTCAGGAATTCAACCTAGAGCCCACTTGCCATTTCCTGGAGCAAGGTACCTACTACCAGCTCTCGATGACTGCCCAAAGCATGCCCAGAGTAACTCGTCTGCCCGCAACTTGGCCAAAGGCCCGACTACTAGTGTGGAACTGCAGAGGAGTCGCTAGGCGTTCCCAGGAATTCTCACGTACCCTGAGGGACCTGAAGAACCAGTACAAGCCCAACATGGTTCTTCTCACGGAGACCCAATGGCAGCCTGAAGACGATCACAGTCTCATCCCACTCCGGTTCCCTCAAGCAAACCGGTTCGAGCTTCCTGGCCAGGACAACAGGGGCGGCATGTGGTTCTCGTGGAGCGACAGCATCCAAATCAACATCGACAATGACCTCAACAGCTTCAGGGTCAACGTCGTGCCGAGAAGATGAATGTATTTTTATTTTTTATAAAATATTAATGTAATATTTATGTTTGTAATGAAAATATTAGTATTATTAATAATATTTATATTTCCGCTTATTTATGGCATCATTACCTCTTATGTGTATATTCTGCGACAGCTGGCGTCCCTTGACTGGATCCATAATGCACTAACTAAAATGATATAAAATAATAAACAAATGGAGCGAACTATGCAAACAAGGACAACAAACACACAAGGACTACCCAACAAGACCTAATGCCCGCTCCGCTACCAAAATGAAACGCCCCGACCCGTATTTACCGTACACAGTAAACACGTGCCGGAACTGTGACGACCCAACCAAACCAAGCCCAGCATACAGTGTATACAACAGAAACCTAGGCTCAACAGCCCAAAATAAAAACAACAATAACATCATAACCGGCCCAATGGCCCAACAATAGCAATATAATGCACAGCGGAAGACTTAATAACTCACAAAGACACTGTATGCGACATAGATGCAAACTATGGATCCGAGTCCTGTCCAAGGGATAACGCCGCAGCCTGTCTGGAATGTATCCAACCTGTACCACAAATAATCCATCCTACGGGATGAAAGCCCGCAGGTGAGGGGTGAGTCCGAAGTGCTCACCGACAAAGGATAGACAATCAATATGCAACTATAATACTTCAAAGAAGAAATACAGACAATAGCCACAACCACACCAAAGACAATACTGTACGGGACAGACCAAACTCAAAGACTCGTCCCAAGCATACCGAAGACTTTATTATTATTCCAATTTTATCTTTCTGGCCCCCGTCACGGATAAGCTATGGTCGTACCAGGCTATCAACCTATTTATGGTGTCAGATCAAAAAGAACCCAGGATCAACATCCCAATATCAAATCTCAAGGATCAACATCCCAATAACAATCTCAGGGATTAATATCCCAATAACAATCTCAGGGATCAACATCCCAATCACAATCTCAAGGATCAACATCCCAATCACAATCTCAGGGATCAACATCCCAATAATAATCTCAGGAATCAACATCCCAATAACAATCTCAGGGATCAACATCCCGATCAAACCGGCATCAACATGCCCATCACAAATAACCCAGATCATGGCCACCACAAAACAACCTCAAACCATCCGGTCGTACCTCTACTTACCACGTGACAATTAAATCATCATCTCAAATCAATTACCAATTTCCATTTTCTTTTTCCCAATTATCCATTTCATAATTTATTCCAATTATCCAATCACATCACAGTCCTCCGGCAACAATCACAATATCCATAACAGTCAAACAATTATCCAACTTCCTATTAACTCAAGTTATTCCACAGACTAATCCGTCAACAGTTTTATAGCATCAATTACTCGTGAACCAACGTCAATCACAACACAGTATCCAATAAACCAATAACAGTCAACACAGCATTTCAATCAAGCAGAACAATAACAACAAAACGCACACAGAACCGACATCAACAAATCCGTACCATCAATTATCCAACAATAATATATATCATCACAATTTCCAATATTCATTTTCTCAAGTTATTCAACTTCCATTATCACAGGTTTAACCATAGACTAAACCATCAACAATTTCATATCACCAATTATTTACAATTAACAATTCAACATCAATTACAACACAATATTCACAGAACCAATAACACAGACCAACAACAGCAACAACAATAACCATAGCAGTCAAATAACCAACAATGACCATCTCAACAGTCCAGTCAAACAACAAAACACACAAAGTATTACAGGCACATATCAAGGGTTATCCATCCTCACCTTAGCCGATTACTCAACTCTGAAGACAATCACCGGTACCAAGGTCGGCTCCTCGGGTTACTGCCCGATATCAAAACCTATACAGCAAAACAACATGTTCACATAAATGCACATAATCGGTATACTATGATGCCAATATTACGAAATAAACCCATCCCGGTTCATATCCTTTATTATCTTCTTTTACCGAAAATATTGTACCGTACGTATATCCGAATATAATTTCGGTACCATACTTTAATTAAAACTCTTTTCAAAAATATTTTTCATGAGTATTTATATTCTTTTCCAAAAGAAAATATTTACCGTAAATATATATATTTTCCCAAAAACCAAAATTAAAACTTGTCATTTTCCTCAAGATATTCATATAACCAGATTTTATTTTTATTACCATTATTTATTTTTATCTTTATTATTATTTTTTTAAGGATATAAATCATATAATATTTTTAATTCCTTTCTAGAAAATACAATCATTTAACATATTATTACTTTCCAAAAAAATATAATTTGTATAAACTTTTTTTTTCTCCAGAAAAATATATATTATTATTTTTTATATATATATAATACCGGATTGGGCCATATACAACCCACTGCATAGGTCCAACCAAGGCCATGCTACAGCCCAAGCAGACCCAAGCAGCAGGCCCAAGTCATCACAGCCCATTCCCAGCCCAAGCGCGACCCGCCCACGAGATGGGCCAACCCGACCCAACACACGACCCATGCGGGTCGAGTCCTACTCCAAACGGGTCTGCTCACCTTGGTACAGCAGACGACGGCGCGACGAATGGAACAAGGCGGCGACACGATCGGGGGCGAGGGCGGCACTGCTGTCGGGGCGAGACGCGGTGGCGTCGTGTGCGGTGGTGGCGTCTTGCAGCATCAAGCGAAGAGGAAAGACGAGGGTGGCGCGTCAAGGTGGTGGAGTCACGAGCAAGACGGCGGCGCTGCTGGTGACGATCTGTCGGCGTCGCGTGAGGTAGGGGCGAGACGGCGACTGGACGGCGGTAGCGAGCAGGTTTGGCCTGCTCCTTTCCTCCACGGGCGGCGACGGCGAGAGAGGGGGTGACGGTGGTGGCTCGGGCGGCAACTCCTCCTCCTCCTTTTTCTTTTTTTTTTCTTTTCTTTTTCCTTTCTGATTTCCATTTCCTTTTTTTTTCTTCTTTCTTTTCTTTTCTTATTTTTCTTCTCCTCTGTTTTTCTTTTCCAGTTTCTCTTTTTTTTTTTCTTCTTTTTTTTTCTTCTCTCTTTTTTTTCTCTCCTTTTCTCTCTTTTTTTTTCTTTCTTCTTCTTTTTTTTTTCCTCTCTTCCTCTCCTCTTTTCTTCTTCCTTTCTTCCTCTGCTTCCTGCCCGATTCCTACTTTTAAACTGTTTTTTTTACTATTCATAATGTGAAGCTTCAATAATGCAGCTTGTCTGCATTACGGAGCGAGTCCGGTCCGGACCAGAAAATAACTGATACCCCCTTAGTTATTTTCCGGTGTGGTTTTTCCGAAGATTTCGGGACCTGAATGTTAGAACCTATGTCTTCATGGTTCACTTATTATAGGTTTTGATAAATGACAAACCAAGATCATAACCAAGATGAAGCAAAAAGAAATCAAGCAAACAAGTACTCAACCAAAGTGATCAAGAATTCAAGTGAAGATATGATCAAGAGTTGAAGTGCAAAGAAGAGCAAGAGAAGTTAGGACCCATTTGTACAAGGTAAAACACTCAACTTCTCTTAGGCATTGGCTCAAACAA
>JAKUCV010001631.1:8097-79101 GCA_028386065.3 Turnera subulata | reverse complement strand
TTAGTGCTTAATTGTAACTCATACCTACTCTTGAGAGAGCTTTTGTTTGAGTAATCTTCATAGTGTTGTTCATACACTGAAAGGGAGGTTTGTTCCCTTGTAGCTACTCATAGGAAGAGTGATTTTCTTTCCTTGAGAGAAGTCTTGAAGTGAGGTATCTTCAAGCAAGTGTGTAGGATTCTTGTGATTAGAATTCCTAGGTTGTAACGGTTTGTTAAGCACCCGTAAGCTTAACGGTAGATAGTGAACTCTTCAAGTGTATCTTGAAGGACTGGATTAGCCACAAATTAGTTGTGTGTGAACCAGTATAAAAATCTCTTGTGTCCTTCTATTTTTCAATTCCGCACTTCATTTCCTGCAAAGTTTTTTAACTTTCGGTCATAAGCTATTCACCCCCCCTCTAGCTTAAGTCTATTGTTCCTAACACTGAAAAATACCAACTTTGGTCCGTAAAATCCACGGAAAAATCTAAAGCGCGGAAAAACCCTCGGTTACGAAAAACGATGCCCGATTTACCTTGAGTTAATTACCCAAGATTAATTCTTTCGGTAAATCACTGTATAAAGACTTTAATAGTCCCGGTAAAAATCCAAATTTTTACCCGGGCTGTTACATCCAATGGTTTCAATAATTTTGATGGAGATTCATACCCAATATATATTCCCAACCTTCTTTAACGACCAACTTTACTATGCTGTGGTGGAGCATTAGGCACATATATTGTACAACCAATGGTCTGAAGATGGGAGATATAAGGTTGGTGACCATTACCCAATTAAATGGGAAGATTTTATGATATCTTGTTGGCTTGATGCACTCAGGTGTTGCTGCATGTAAAATACTATATTCTCAAACAGTAATATCACATTAACAATGGTCTTGCAATCAATTGGAAATATTCAATAAACAATTCATCCAGATTGTTTTTTTGTGTGAACATAAGCTACATGATGTTCAACTATTATTTCCAACAATATACATTAACCATTGAAGGAATATACCAGTATTTTCTAGACATATAGTCTTATAAAATAATTAGGGATGTGCACCCGCAATTGGCTTAATTATAAAGAAAAGCACGCAAAATGCCAAATTACGTCTAATAAGCATACAATAGACCATCTAGTCGATGCATCGATTAAAATCATAAAAATTACCTAGATGGTCAACATGGCAGATTTATTAGCCCGCGTACATGTCCCTGAATTATTTCCAAACTTGCTGGTGATTTTAGGCCAACCTCATCATAGGAAGGCTTAATTAATTTTTTTCGCAGCATACAAACACATGGAAATTCATTGATTGTAAAAACTTCTGGTTTTTTAATGAATGACCAAATAAATTCCGCACATAATTATTGATCCGGGATGGCCCAACCGGTCATGCCAAACAAGATATCCACTAGCCAACTTCTAGTTGTTCTCAGCTTCGGGCTGTGCAAATTGTGTATTTAATAACTTAGAAAAAATTATTTTCCAGCTTCAGGCTGTGCAAACTGTGTATTTAATAACTTAGGAAAAATTTGACAGCTTTAGGCTGGTAAACAGTAAATCAATCGTCCAACTTCTAGTTGGTGCCAGCTTCGGACTGTGCAGGCTATGTATTTAATAATTTAAGAAAAATTATTTACCAGCTACAGGCTGCTATATATGTGCCAGCTTCAGGCTGGATATGATAATTTTCATAGTACATTTGAATATTAATAAATTTCTTTGAGATTTGAATAAAATATTCATTTATTATTGTAAATAGGAAAAAATTTTGCTCTTCAGGAGTATAATAAAATTCAAGCTCCTCTAGAGCATAAACATTTTACTCTTCCGGAGCATATTATTCTAGAATAAAACTTGTGCTCTTCTTGAGCTTAAATATATGCTCCTCAAGAGCATAGTAAAACTTGTACTCTTTAGGAGCTTATATACTTTTCTAAAGTATAGTGAAAGTTATGCTCTTCTGGAGCTTAAAAATATATACTCTTCTAGAGTATGGTAAACTTGTGCTCTTCTAGAGCATATTAATCTTCTTCTCATTTTGCGATTGTACTTTCATATGTTACTTATGAATAATTTCTGTTTATTTAATACGGAATATGTCATTGCATTGTCTCCAGGACAAATGCCGAGTCATTATTCTAGAAACGATAGTTTCATGTTCACATTAAAAATTTAGCAGTTATAACATGCTGTAAAATAAACATAATGTAATAAAATATAACACATAATGATATGATAATGTTGGACATAAAATAAAATCAGTCAATATATATTGGCTTGCACCTTCAGGGTAAGCAAGATAAGAATCAATATCCAAACATCATGGTCATAGTATTTAGAACAATTTTATCTATGTCCATGGCCACAGGCACAATTATAATTATACTGTCTCAATCGCTTCAGAGAATGGAGCAGAGTCAATTCGACGGGATCCATAATAATTTCTTTTATTTATAGCTTGTTACTCCGTTCTGCCACAATCAGACATGGGATTAAATCAAATATTTCATAAATTCTTCTTCACCATATTGCTAGCATATAATAGACCATCTAGTCGATGCATCGATTAAAATCATAAAAATTACCTAGATGGTCAACATGGCAGATTTATTAGCCCGCGTACATGTCCCTGAATTATTTCCAAACTTGCTGGTGATTTTAGGCCAACCTCATCATGGGAAGGCTTAATTAATTTTTTTCACAGCATACAAACACATGGAAATTCATTGATTGTAAAAACTTCTAGTTTTTTAATGAATGACCAAATAAATTCCGCACATATTTATTGATCCGGGATGGCCCAACCGGTCATGCCAAACAAGATATCCACTAGCCAACTTCTAGTTGTTCTCAGCTTCGGGCTATGCAAACTGTGTATTTAATAACTTAGAAAAAATTATTTTCCAGCTTCAGGCTGTGCAAACAGTGTATTTAATAACTTAGGAAAAATTTGACAGCTTTAGGCTGGTAAACAATAAATCAATCGTCCAACTTCTAGTTGGTGCCAGCTTCGGACTGTGCAAGCTATGTATTTAATAATTTAAGAAAAATTATTTACCAGCTTCAGGCTGCTATATATGTGCCAGCTTCAGGCTGGATATGATAATTTTCATAGTACATTTGAATATTAATAAATTTCTTTGAGATTTGAATAAAATATTCATTTATTATTGTAAATAGGAAAAAATTTTGCTCTTCAGGAGTATAATAAAATTCAAGCTCTTCTAGAGCATAAACATTTTACTCTTCCGGAGCATATTATTCTAGAATAAAACTTGTGCTCTTCTTGAGCTTAAATATATGCTCCTCAAGAGCATAGTAAAACTTGTGCTCTTCAGGAGCTTATTTACTTTTCTAAAGTATAGTGAAAGTTATGCTCTTCTGGAGCTTAAAAATATATACTCTTCTAGAGCATAGTAAACTTGTGCTCTTCTAGAGCATATTAATCTTCTTCTCATTTTGCGATTGTACTATCATATGTTACCTATGAATAATTTCCGTTTATTAAATACGGAATATGTCATTGCATTGTCTCCAGGACAAATGCCCGAGTCATTATTCTAGAAACGATAGTTTCATGTTCACATTAAAAATTTAGCAGTTATAACATGCTGTAAAATAAACATAATGTAATAAAATATAACACATAATGATATGATAAAGTTGGACATAAAATAAAATCAGTCAATATATATTGGCTTGCACCTTCAGGGTAAGCAAGATAAGAATCAATATCCAAACATCATGGTCATAGTATTTAGAACAATTTTATCTATGTCCACGGCCACAGGCACAATTATAATTATACTGTCTTATTCGCTTCAGAGAATGGAGCAGAGTCAATTAGACGGGATCCATAATAATTTCTTTTATTTATAGCTTGTTACTCCGTTCTGCCACAATCAGAGATGGGATTAAATCAAATATTTCATAAATTCTTCTTCACCATATTGCTACTGCAGGAGCATATATGATGCATAAAGATTGATTTCATATCAGCATTAATAATATTTTCTCCATACAATTTCATCTGAGGACTTATAACAGAACTGAATTATATTTGTGCACATATTTAAATTCTTGCAACCTCGGATACATTTATACATAACGAGATTTTTGAGGAATGACCATCGTCTGGTGATCATACCTTTCTTTTAAATTCTTCCAAAGATCTGCAGGATCTTTTGATAGTAAGACATCCGGTCTTTGCTTTATTTTTCTTTTTTATTGAGTCTTCCAGACTATTAGCATTTAAATGTATTTCAGCATCTAATGCCCATGATAAATTTCTTCCGAAAATTTCAAGGGCCTCAAATTCAAGTTTCATAATAACAATAATAAAAGATGTAAAATAAATATAAAACGGGTTAATGGTATATTTAGTACCCCTAGTAGTTCAAATTCGTCAATTGTATACCCCGACTATTTTTTCCGTCAATTATGTACCCAAACTTTGTGAGTTTACATCAATCGTATACCTCGGGCAACACTTTGATGATGTGGAGTGTTGCTAGTTAATGGTAGGTTGTAATTTGGTCCCTGAGTTTCTAAATTAATCATATAAGTCCTATATTAGTATACAATTTAGTACATATATTTTTTATCATTTAGCATTAATCCTTTAGTATTATATGTAATTATTATTTACACAATATTGGATTCATAAATTATTTTTAGTGCATAATAATATTTTTGTTAAAATAATAAGCGTATAATAATTTTTTATAATAAATTGTATAATACACAGCTAGTTATAATTATAAATTAATGTGCATATAGTACATAGTCATAAGAATTATTCAATTATATTACTTAACTGTAATTACTTATGAATGATTCAATACATAAAGAATACAATTTACTTTATTAATTTTAACAATATAAGAATTTAAAATTTAAAAAATAGTGAAAAAGTGGTCCCACTTGCCATGTATCACAATGATAAGAAGTTTAAAAATCAAATTCAAAGCCCAACACCTAGCACCACTTGCAAAATTAAAAGATTACAAAGTTAGGAAATATTTTAAGGTGAACAAAAATAATAATATTATTAAATTGTATATGAACATTATTAAATTTTTTTTTTGAGAAATGAACATTATTAAATTTGATGTAACTAACTACATACAGTAAATTTGTAACAGCCCGGGTAAAAATTTTGGATTTTTACCGGGACTGTAAAAGTCTTTTTACCGTGATTTACTGTTGAATTAATCTTGGGTAATTAATTCAAGGTAAATTGGGCGTCGTTTTTCGAAACCGAGAGTTTTCCCGCGCTCGTGATTTTTCCGTGTGGGCCTAAGTTAGTATTTTTCGGGTCCCGGGATTTTTGGAAAAATCACACCGGAAAATAACTAAGGGGGTATCAGTTATTTTCTGGTCCGGACCGGACTCGCTTAATAATGCAGACAAACTGCATTATTAAGGAATCACATGATGCATAGTAAATTCACCGTTATAAAATGGAAGCAGGAGAAGGAGAGGAAGAGAGGAAGAGGAGAAGAAAAAGAAAAAAAAAAGAGGAAAAAGGAGAGGAAAAAGAAAAAGAAAAAAAATACAGAGTGAACAGTAGCCACCTTGCCCCGAGCAGTTACTGTGCTCGCCGGAGCATTCCCCGCCGTCTCGAGCTCCACCGCCACCGCCAGGAGAGTCCCCGTCCCGCCGGGACCTTGAGGCCGTCGTCCCCGTCGCCATACGCCGGGAGACGCGCCGCTAGCTGCCGTTGACCCGCGCAGAAACCCGTGGATCCGCCTCCCTACCTTGCTGCCGCCGCGCCTCGCACCGCCACCTGCAGCCGCCTGTACCAGCGACATCGCCTCGCCTCGCGACGCCTGCACCGTTGTTGCTGCTCGCGCTCGTCGCGCCTGTCGCCGCCGCAGCTGCTCAACCCGCGAGGTGAGCAGATCCGGGAGTTTGACCCATGTGGTATTCGGGTTGCATAGTTCTGGGCTAGGTTAACTTGGGCTTGGGCTGTGGGCTGGTGCTGGGCCGAACCTTGGCAGGCCTGCTGCCTTGGTCTGGGCCGGCACTATTCATGGCCCAGTCCGTTTTTTTAAAAAAAAACAACAAAATATATATATGTATTTATTATTTATTCTGGTAATTTGATTTTCAGAAAAAATATATATTTATTTTGAGAAAATTATGGTCAATTTAATTCTGGTATTTTGTGGAAAATACAAATATATATACTTTGATAAATAATTAAGTTATGTTTTGAAGAAAAACTAATATTACTTGGAAAAATATAAATATCATGAAATTAATTTCTGGAATTTAATATATGTATTATTTTCTTTGGAAAATTATGGTTGAGGAATATAAATATATATGTACTTTGAAAATTAAAGGTGATTATATTTTATGTTGGAAAATATTATTATGTATATATAGAAAAAATAAATACTAAATATATTTTTTGGAAATTATAAAATAGGTTATTATTTTTCTGGAAAAATTATGGAGATTATAATTTTGGAAAATTATAATTAGTTTATGAAAATATTTTGAAAAGAGTTTTAATTAAAGTATGGTACCGAAATTATATTCGGATATACATACGGTATAATATTTTCGGTAAAAATGATAATAAAGAATATGAACCGGGATGGGGTATTTCGCAGTTTTGGCATCATAGCAGACCGATTATGTGCATTTATGTATATATATTGTCTTGTGGTATAGGTTTGGATATCGGGCAGTTTCCCGAGGAGCCGGCGTCGGACCGGTCATTGTCTCCGGAGTTGAGTAATCGGCCAAGGTGAGGATGGATTTCCTTCATTATGTGCCTATATTACTCGGTTGTTGTGTTTGATGGTTGTTGCGTTTGCTGTGGTTTGGTTCGAGATGTTTATCCCATTGTCTTGATTGTTGTCGGGATGTTTATCCCAGTATTGTGATTGGTTTTTGGACGATTTTCTTTGAGTCTTTTGGTATAAGTATATTGGAGTAAATAATAAATTGAGATAAGGATGTCGATCCTTGATTTTGGATAGGGATGTCTATCCCGGTATTTTGGTTAGGGATGTTGATCCCTGTGATTTGGATTTTGATGACGAAAATATAATTGTCACGTGGTCAGTAGTGGTACGACTCGATGGTTTAAGACTGTTTCGTGGTGGCCGTGACCTGGGTTCTTGTGATAAGCTTGTCTATGCTTGGGATGTCTATCCCATGATTATTTTTGGGATGTCTATCCCTGGGTTCGTATTTTTGGGATGTCGATCCCTGGGTTCTCTGGATTTGGTCTGGCACCCGGAATGTGTTGATAACCAGGTCTGACCCCTAGCTTATCCGTGACGGGGTCCGGAAAGATAAAATTGGAAAATTGGTTTTTATTTGAGTCTTTTGGTCTTGGACCGGTTTTGGGTCTTATCTTTGTTTTGGTGTGTTTTCGACTTGAGTAATTTTAGTGTGCATATTGATTGTCTATCCTTCGTCGGTGAGCACTTCGGACTCACCCCTCACCTGCGGGTTTTCATCCCGTAGGATGAGTTATTTGTGATACAGGTTAAATGCATTCCAGACAGGCTGCGGCGTTATCCCTTGGACAGGACTTGGATTCATAGTTTGCATCGGTGTTGCATACAGTGTTTTGTGAGTTGTTAAGTCTTCCGCTGTGCATTATTTTTGCTATTATTGGGCCATTGGGCCGGTTGAGTTATTATTGTTGTTTTTATTTTGGGCTGTTGAGCCCGGATCTCTGTTGTATACACTGTATGCTGGGCTTTGTTGGGTTGGGTTGTTACAGTTCCAGCACGTGTTTACTGTGTACGGTAAATACGGGTCGGGGCGTTTCATTTTGGTAGCGGAGCGGGTGTTAGGTCTTGCTGGGCAGTCTTTGTGTGATGTTTTCCTTGTTTGCATAGTTCGCTCCATTTGTTTATTATTTTATATCATTTTAGTTAGTGCATTATGGATCCAGTCAAGGGACGCCAGCTGTCGCAGAACATACACATAAGAGGTAATGATGCCATAAATAAGCGGAAATATAAATATTATTAATAATACTAATATTTTGAATACAAACGGAAATATTACATTGATATTTTAAAAACAAAAATACATTTATCTCCTTGGAACGACGTTGACCCAGAAGCTGTTGGGGTCATTATTGATGTTGACTTGGATGTTGTCGCTCCACGAGAACCACATGCCGCCCCTGTTGTTCTGGCTGGGAAGCTCGAACCGGTTTGCTTGAGGGAACCGGAGTGGGATGAGACCGTGATCGTCTTGAGGCTGCCACTGGGTCTCTGTGAGAAGAACCATGTTTGGTTTGTATTGGTTCTTCAGGTCCCTCAGGGTACGCGAGAACTCCTGGCAACGCCTTGCGACTCCTCTGCAGTTCCACACCAGCAGTCGGGCCTTGGGCCAAGTTACGGGCAGACGAGTGACTCTGGGCATGCTTTGGGCCGTCATCGAGAGTTGATAGTAGGTACCTTGCTCCAGGGTATGGCAAGTGGACTCTAGGTTGAACTCCTGAAGTCTTTCGAAGATGAAGAACATGATGGAGTTTGCCGAGCCGTAGTAGGAGGTCCTCAGAGTGCCATGGTCCTCCAGGAAGAACGTCTCTTCCATGGGAGTGACGAAGAACCTCGACGAGTAGAGTTCGTCGACGAAGACCAGACGTGGCATCCTGCCGAGCTCGTTCGGTAGCTCTTCTGGACGTTCGTTGACCATGCTGTAGGCCAGTCGGTTCCTTCTGCCTAGAATGGCACCTTCAACGAAGAAGACGGATGAGGGAGCAGGCATGTTGTTTCGGACGCGTTGGTGTTTTGATTTTCTGAGTATGGTAGTTTCTTTTGCCGAGCCGTAGTAGGAGGTCCTCAGAGTGCCATGGTCCTCCAGGAAGAACGTCTCTTCCATGGGAGTGACGAAGAACCTCGACGAGTAGAGTTCGTCGACGAAGACCAGACGTGGCATCCTGCCGAGCTCGTTCGGTAGCTCTTCTGGACGTTCGTTGACCATGTTGTAGGCCAATCGGTTCCTTCTGCCTAGATTGGCACCTTCGACGAAGAAGACGGATGAGGGAGCAGGCATGTTGTTTCGGACGTGTTGGTGTTTTGATTTTCTGAGTATGGTAGTTTCTTTTGCCTTAGCGTTTTGAGGCTTTAAAATGCTTTTGAAAATTTACACCTCACCACTCCGTCTTTTATACTCATGTGGGGAGCGTGATTACTGTTTTTGATTTTCAAGATTTTCTTTTTGAAAATTTTGCCGTTGCTTCATTTATTTTTCGTCACTTTATACGTTTTTCGGGCTGCAATGCCAGAGTTTTTCAGCCTTTTTCCATCTCGTGATTTTCTTTCGCTCTGGCTACCTTGTCCTTTCTTTTTATGGCTTTGCTATATCTTCCTGCATCTTTTATCACATGCATCCGTGACCGTTGAGGCTAGACTGGTGGGACCATACCTCGAGTAGAGTGCATGTGCGACAAGCTTACACCTGTTTGGACACCGTGGAGAGATGCGAGACTTGACAGACGTTTTTGGCTCATGCGGAAATTGTGAACAAGTGGGTATCGTTTCTTTCGAGGGACACAGGACGCTCTCGTGATCGTCACCTTACGAGATAACGGTCGTCTTTTCACGGGGGAAACCGACATCACCGTTAGTTGCACGTGTTATGTTTCTTGGGTTCGAGGGTGTTTACGTCCGATACGAGCACCGATCATGGAAATATGTTTTGTTTAACTTCTTTATGTTTTGGTTTTGTTAAACGAGTTTTGTTTTTAATTTCTTTATATTTGATTTTATATTCTTATAGTTGATTTTTATTTTGCTTTGAGATGTTTTATTTTTCTGTTTAACGAGAGATTTCGTAACACAAGAGATTTTGATTTAAAACGGAAACTTATTTTATTTAAAGCATAACAGTTTTACAACGGAGAAGAAGTACTCTATTGAGTTACTTGCTTCTCTAGATCTTTTACAAGTTTTTGGACATTTTTCATGTGAGGGAAGAGCTCCGCACACGCTAGTTCGATCTGCAACACCGCCGAGCTGATCTTCTTCAGTGAGACGTTCAGCTGCGTCAGTGTCTGCTGCGGAGTGCTGCTTTCAGCCGTCGCCTTGCCCTTTCAATCTTCAGCTTTCTTGCCGGCACGCTTCTTTCGCCGTTTTGGGGAGACGACCATGTGCTCTTTCAAGCCGATGATGTTTGTCTTGAACCGCTTCTTGGGAGGTTCTTCATCGGAGCATGTCGGGAAAGCAGTGCCGCCGATGTAGCTGTTGTTCTCGGAGTCTGAGGTAGTCCTTGATCTCAGTGGAGAGTCCATGACTGTGTGTGAGTTTGCCAGTCATGAGGTTCGGTTTTTATAGAGGATGAGATGTCGCTTACGAGTATAAGCGGTATCTCATGTTGAGTTTGGACACCTGGCAGAGTGTGCCAGAAGCTTATCATGGTAGGACCCACAGATAAGACGGCGGAATTTCGGGGACGAAATTCTTTTTAAGTAGGGTAGACTGTAACTGCCTGGGTAAAAATTTTGGATTTTTACCGGGACTGTAAAAATCATTTTACCGTGATTTACTGTTGAATTAATCTTGGGTAATTAATTCAAGGTAAATTGGGCGTCATTTTTCGAAACCGAGAGTTTTCCCTCGCTCGTGATTTTTCCATGTGGGCCTAAGTTGGTATTTTTCGGGTCCCGGAATTTTTGGAAAAATCACACCGGAAAACAACTAAGGGGGTATCAGTTATTTTCTGGTCCGGACCGGACTCGCTTAATAATGCAGACAAGGATCACATGATGCATAGTAAATTCACCGTTATAAAATGGAAGCAGGAGAAGGAGAGGAAGAGAGGAAGAGGAGAAGAAAAAGAAAAAAAAGAGGAAAAAGAAAAAGAAAAAAAATACAGAGTGAACAGTAGCCACCTTGCCCCAAGCGGTTACTGTGTTCGCCGGAGCATTCCTCGCCGTCTCGAGCTCCACCGCCACCGCCAGGAGAGTCGCAGTCCCGTCGCGACCTTAAAGCCGTCGTCCCCGTCGCCATACGCCGGGAGACGCGCCGCCAGCTGCCGTTGACCCGCGCCGAAACCCGTGGATCCGCCTCCCTACCTTGCTGCCGCCGCGCCTCGCACTGCCACCTGCAGCCGCCTGTACCAGCGACATCGCCTCGCCTCGCGACGCCTGCACCGTTGCTGTTGCTCGCGCTCGTCGCGCATGTCGCCGCCGCAGCTGCTCAACTCGCGAGGTGAGCAGATCCGGGTGTTTGACCCGTGTGGTATTCGGGTTGCATAGTTCTGGGCTGGGTTAACTTGGGCTTGGGTTGTGGGCTGGTGCTGGGCCGAACCTTGGCACGCCTGCTGCCTTGGTCTGGGCCGACACTATTCATGGCCCAGTCCGTTTTTTTTAAAAAAACAACAACAAAATATATATATGTATTTATTAATTATTCTGGTAATTTAATTTTCAGAAAAAATATATATTTATTTTGAGAAAATTATGGTCAATTTAATTCTGGTATTTTGTGGAAAATACAAATATATATACTTTGATAAATAATTAAGTTATGTTTTGAAGAAAAACTAATATTATTTGGAAAAATATAAATATCATGAAATTAATTTCTGGAATTTAATATATGTAGTATTTTTTTTGGAAAATTATGGTTGAGGAATATAAATATATATGTACTTTGAAAATTAAAGGTGATTATATTTTATGTTGGAAAATATTATTATATATATATAGAAAAAGATAAATACTATATATATTTTCTGGAAATTATAAATAGGTTATTATTTTTCTGGAAAAATTATGGAGATTATAATTTTGGAAAATTATAATTAGTTTATGAAAATATTTTGAAAAGAGTTTTAATTAAAGTATGGTACCGAAATTATATTCGGATATACGTACGGTATAATATTTTCGGTAAAAATGATAATAAAGGATATAAACCGGGATGGGGTATTTCGCAGTTTTGGCATCATAGCATACCGATTATGTGCATTTATGTGTATATATTGTCTTGTGGTATAGGTTTGGATATCGGGCAGTTTCCCGAGGTGCCGGCGTCGGACCGGTCATTGTCTCCGGAGTTGAGTAATCGGCCAAGGTGAGGATGGATTTCCTTCATTATGTGCCTATATTACTCGGTTGTTGTGTTTGATGGTTGTTATGTTTGCTGTGGTTTGGTTCCGGATGTTTATCCCATTGTCTTGATTGTTGTCGGGATGTTTATCCCAGTATTGTGATTGGTTTTTGGACGATTTTCTTTGAGTCTTTTGGTATAAGTATAATGGAGTAAATAATAAATTGAGATAAGGAAGTCAATCCTTGATTTTGGATAGGGATGTCTATCCGGGTATTTTGGTTAGGGATGTTGATCCCTGTGATTTGGATCTTGATGACGATAATATAATTGTCACGTGGTAAGTAGTAGTACGACTCGATGGTTTAAGACTGTTTCGTGGTGGCCGTGACCTGGGTTCTTGTGATAAGCATGTCTATGCTTGGGATGTCTATCCTGTGATTATTTTTGGGATGTCTATCCCTGGGTTCGTATTTTTGGGATGTCGATCCCTGGGTTCTCTGGATTTGGTCTGGCACCCGGAATGTGTTGATAACCAGGTCTGACCCCTAGCTTATCCGTGACGGGGCCCGGAAAGATAAAATTGAAAAATTGGTTTTTATTTGAGTCTTTTGGTCTTGGACCGGTTTTGGGTCTTATCTTTGTTTTGGTGTGTTTTCGACTTGAGTAATTTTAGTGTGCATATTGATTGTCTATCCTTCGTCGGTGAGCACTTCGGACTCACCCCTCACCTGCGGGCTTTCATCCCATAAGATGAGTTATTTGTGATACAGGTTGGATGCATTCCTGACAGGCTGCGGCGTTATCCCTTGGACAGGACTTGGATCCATAGTTTGCATCAGTGTCGCATACAGTGTTTTGTCAGTTGTTAAGTCTTCCCCTGTGCATTATTTTTGCTATTATTGGGCCATTGGGCCGGTTGAGTTATTATTGTTGTTTTTATTTTGGGCTGTTGAGCCCGGATATCTGTTGTATACACTGTATGCTGGGCTTTGTTGGGTTGGGTTGTTACAGTTCCGGCACGTGTTTACTCTGTACGGTAAATACGGGTCGGGGCGTTTCAAAATAATAATAATAATAATAATAATAATAATAATAATAATAATTTTTATTATTATTATTATTATTATTATTATTATTATTATTATTATTGTAAGAGACTATTTAGAAGAGTATTAATTTTTTTATTTCCTTTTGTGATTAATTATAATTTACTAATTAATTAGAATTAATCGTATATAAGATAAAATTATAAAATTAAATATTGCACAAGTAATAATTATGTATAACACTAAAAATTTAAACTTTAAAAAGGATTTAATTGAATAAAATAAAAATTTGAGGACTTAATTGTATAATTTTAATGGACCTACATGATTAAATTTTAAATATTGGGGGCAAATGAACACAACTTATTGGCGGGCAGCATGCCACGTCATCAAAATGCTGCCCGGGGTATACGATTGACCAAATTTCAAAAGTACAGGTATATAATTGACGGAAAAAAAGTAGGAGTATACAATTGACGAATTTGAAAGAGTTCGGATACCAATTATACCATTAACCCAATATAAAACATTATAACATAAAATATATAATATATATGCTTACTTGATAAATCTTTCAGCAGTAATAATAAAATCATAATAGATAATATACGCTTACTCGATAAATCTTTCAGCAATATTAATTATCATCAATTTTTTTCTTTGAAGATCTACAGGATCTTTTGACAGTAAGACATTCAGTCTTTGTTTTATTTTTCTTTTTATTTAATCTTTTAGACTATTAGCATTTAAATGCATTTCAACATTTAATGCCCATGACAAATTTCTTCCGGAAATTTTAAGGGCCTCGAATTCAAGTTTTGTAATATTAACATAATTCCAAAAATTAAATAAAAGACAATTAAAATAAATAAACATAGATCTTTTATTAATTAGCCCAATTAAATAATCAAAAGTTAAATGCAATAGGCCTTGTACGAGCCCAAATAAAACGTAAATGGAATTAAAGCGAGAAATTAAATACAATGGGCCTTTTGATAGCCCAATCGTAATTTAAATAAAACATAAATTAAATAAAAGCATAATAAAATAGAATACTTACCATATATATATTTTCAGAAATATTATTATTTTTTCAGATTATATTCATTTTTATTATTATTTTCTTTTATTAATTTCCGGACCGGGCCAATTAGTGCAAGCCCAGCCTACTACATGGACCAAACCCAGGCCCCAAGTAGGAGCCCAAGCACAAGCCCACGCAGTAGGCCCGGTGCCAAGCCCAGCAGCCCCAAGCCCAAGCTCTAAACCCGGGTCTACGGTCGCGACCCGCCCGTCAAAACGGGTCTACTACCCGGGTCAACCTCAACCCGCAACTCACCTTGAAGATGGTGGCGCGACGAACGCGAAGAAGGAGGTCGCGAGCACGGCAGCAACGAGGCGACGCGAGGGGCGGTGGAAAGAAGGCGCGGCGTCGTCGGCAGGAGGCGGAAGCGCGGGGCAGAATGATCCGAGGGATCCTCGTCGGGTCTTCCCTTCCTTGCGGCGCGTCAGACGACGGAAACCGATGGGAAAGACGGCGTCGAGATCGCGACGGCGTGAGGAAGCTCCTGGTGGCGGCGGTGGCACGAGGAGCGGCATGGATCGTCAAGGCCTGAACAGTGACAGAGAGTGGAGGGTGAAGACACTGTTCATCTCTCCTTTTTTTTTCGTTTCTGCGCTGGTTTTCTTGCCTGCAAAACCATGCTCAGGAGTAGAGTTTTTCGTGCTGATAACGTGTTGTAAATTAAGTGTAATACAGTGAAAATTCTTCAGTGTTAATGAAGAAGAAGCAGATGAAGGAGGGGAAGAGGAGTAGAAAATACTGGTTCCTCGCATCTTATTGATGATAGTGCAGGTGCAGGTATATATATACACAGAGAAAAAAATCTTGATAAGTGTGTAAGTATGCACGTGACATTCAAACTTATTTTATAACAATTTTTAGACTTTTCCGGATCGTTGTTGCATCTCCGTTTCCATTGTACGATAGTGGCCCTTCTTTAGCCAAAATAATAGGACCTATAGTAATTGTCTCAAACTTACTAGCTTAACCAACTCCTCATTGCCAATCGAAAACTTCACTAGTCATAGTACACCACAGGGCTCAACAAAGGCTTACAGTGACATGGAAGGTTGGTTGAATTCAAACTCCCAACCTAACCTAATGAAAATACTGACTAAACCTCAACCAACTAAGCCAACCCTTGTTGGTTACTTTAAATTACTTTGGCAGAACACACATCAGGTGACCACACACGGTACACATCTACTTCATGTGAAAAACTAACGCGACATATAGGTCCAAATAAACACCCGTTTGATCGTAAACCTATAAAACGTAAATAACAAGTCTGAATAGAAATAACTTGTGTAACTTATAATTTAAGCTTAATCAGTAAATATATTGAGATTCATTTTTGGTAGAAAAGTGCCTTAAAATCACAAATAATAATACATAACAATTTCTACTTGTTAATTGTAGCTAAAAATTGTGACTGGTAACTAAAATCAGAACTTGTTATAAAATCACTCCCAATAGATCCTAATCTTCCAAAAACCTCATATAGAATTACAAGGGGAAAAGTATTTCATAATTTTCCCCTTGTGAATTTTTTTAAACTGAATAGAGGGGGAAGTGGGAAGGAAAGATTGGCCAGGCTTTCTCACCTTCACCTCGGCCGCCCAAGATAATACCCCTGATTAAATCAGCTTAGAAGGGAAAATGCTGTTCACCTATCCATAGGCATTTTCGGATTTTAAACATGGATGCGAGGTTTGTAAAAGTTTCGGAGTCCACGCATATGGTTCCCTTCAGCTTGCTCTCCAGGAACCATTCTTCCTATATTCATGACCCCTGTAAGTTAGGTCTCATTTTGGTTACGGGCACACATGGTGGAAATGTAAAGCATAAAGATAGTGGCGCAGAGATCATAACAACATGATTACTCATACAAAAACAAAACTTTTCCTAGTCAGCTGCACCAGTTTAACGTGTTTGGAAGCATAGCAGAAAATCCACTGCAACTTGAAAGCAAACAAGGAGTAGTGTTTGCTCTTTGCACTGCGCCTAACATCAAAATAATGCAATGTCAATTATGAAAACTTCCCTACATGTCTGATGTATGTCCTTTAGAAAACTGCAAGCTTGGATGAAACACAATACTCATCCACTCCTAAAAGTGTCAACACATGGATGAAAACTTGCAATCAAGACCAATAGAAAAGACACAACACTTGGTGAGATAGAAAGATAGGTACCTAGTTTGTCAGAGGCCACAAATTACAAACCTTGCGCAAATCAGCAGTTGACTTAGACAACTAGAAAATCCACCTCGTCCGAGCTTTCCTCGAAAACTACATAGCCAGAATCTTGACTCTCCTCGTTGCCACTACTCTGGTCACTACTATAGCTGCTATCCGACGTACTCATAAATGACCCATCTGATATTATTTGCCTGAAAAATTGAGCTGGCAGGCTGATCTCACTATTTGGCTCGCTATCAATAATTTGATCAATCTCGATAAAACTGTCAAGTCCAGAATCCGAACCAACCGCAGATAGGTTAATTTCAAAACCAATATGCTTTTTTCCCTACTCTCTTAGCAAACTGTTAAAACATTTAGTATAACAATGTTTGATTTCTGCAACCAACCAGGTAGAAGACTAACAATAACTGAAGGATAAACTAACCTGTCCTCTGATGGAAATTCAGCAAGCAAACACAAGTCAGGCCTTGCCTCTGACACCTGCTTTATTGGAAAGCTGTACAATATGCACACAAAGCTCAGCACAGTTAACCTGGAAAAATATAATGCAAGTATGATAAATCCGGAAAGAGAAAAAGTAATACCTTGAGTTAAAACATCTACGAAAACAGTCACTGGAAGAAGCCAAACCTTCTCTATTTGATACATCCTATAATATGGCAGTATCAAGATTAGAAGATAATGAAGATTCACAGTAAGTTAAATCAACCCAATAAAAAGCGGGATATCAACAATATCAATCTACCCACAAGATGTCGAAGGAACTTAAAATCTCCAGAGAGAACTGCTGCCATTAACCGACCAACTTCCATCTGTATTAGATACCCGGTATCTTCAGAAAAAGGCATTGAGAAGGAATAAAAGGGAGGAGAAGGAATAAAAGGGAGAAAAAGGGGTGGAGAGAAAGCAGTTAGAACCCACCTCTTTCAGATGCATGCAGTCTCGTAAGACTAAAACTTCCAGTAGATTCCCACCAGCACTACCCCCAAGGTTCCTGTTGATTTCAGGGAAAATAAAATACTTTACAACTTAGAAAATGAAAAGCATAAGGCAAGGATCAAAAGCATAGTAGAAATGATTCACAGACCGCAGAAAGCTCCCGGTGATTGAATATGATGAGGAAAAGTCAACATATTTTAGACTCCGAAATCCCTGCACACATTTTTTTTTTAAAGTACCCATTAACCTTCAAGTGTTCAATTACCAAGTTAACGCTTAACTTTATATCTTTCAGTTGGTACCCACATACCTTTACAAGTATCCGAACTTTACAATCTTGTAGCTTAAAACCTCTGAGAGCCAATGAAGTCAAATTTTGGCAATTATTCACTAGATCCACGCATGTCTGTGATTTCAAACTGTCATCTCTTCCTGATATCAAACATGCTCAGAGTGAGCAAAACATTTTAAAGCAAAGAAACACAAAATACTCATGGAAAAGAGAAGCCACCTGTCTTTGAAGATTCGAAAAACAAACGCTCGATTAAGGGGCAATTTGTACTCACTGACTCCAAAGTTTGCCTTAGTTCAACATGTCTGATCCAGTAAGAAACAGTCAATTGCTAGACCAAAAAAAAATTCAAAAAAATAATAACTGAAATGCAATTGACAAAAATGAAGGAAACCAGATTCAAATATGCAAATGCAGGCAGAAAGCTTAATAGTAAGCCAAAATCAATAAAGGTAACAATAGTTGGAGATTGATTGAAACGAGACCAGAAAACAGAAGACCTGCTGGAACTATTGATTTACACAGACATTAATAGAAGAAAGGAAAGACAGGTCGTATCCACCAAACTTATGGCCTATCATGCCATATCTCACATGTGCAAAGCAGTTAGCATAAGAAATTATCAAAGCACAAGGTAACAGACAAACACAAATCTTGTATAGATAACAACAATAATCCCATATCTAATATCTTGATGATATAAATTTCTAAGAAATTACCTGAGCCTGAAATTTGAAGATAGATCAACTTACCCCTAGTGTATAACAAATTAATGGCACAACAACTTTTTCTGGGAAACAGAAAGAGGCAATGTCTATCTCCCTAGTAAGACAACCCAGATCTATCACGCAAATCTCTTCTAAAACCCTTTATTTTAAAGTATCCTGCATTGAATGCCTTTGACTATTTTAAGACTCTACTAATATCTGCAAATAAATTAATGAAGATTCCAAGCAACCTTATGGTGATTCCAGTATCAGAACTCGTCAAAGAAATCTCAAAGGGAAAAAAGCTCTATTTATAAGCATAATGAAGTACAGGCTGACTTGAATATCACCTACGCTTTACAGTTTATTACATGCGGCATGTGAGTCTGTTCTAGAACCCACATGTAAACCTCCTAGGAAAGTAAATGTGAATGATAAAGCATCAATCAAACGTGTGGTCGTGGTGTGAAATGTCATGATTCAAAGCAGTAACAGGGAGACAAAACTACAGTTTGAGGTGTTTTATTCCTGCCCAGTCCCTCATTTCATCCACTCAGCAAAATAACTCTGATTGCCATCTTATACTGTGCTGAAACCATCTATCACAGAAAAAAGATTAGCAAAAAGAAACTTACAAGCCAACGACTTCCAGATCCAGGAGAGATGGGCAAGCCGACAATGCCGTGCAAAGTGCTAGGTTGTCTATTCTTTCAATGTTGTAAAGATGTAACCGTCTCAACAAAGTCCTTACATTATGAAAAAAGAAGAAATAATTAAGAACAACATTTATTTATAAAACTGCGAGCCACAACATTTGAAACAGAGCTTTCACCCATACCCTGCACCACCATTGTCCGCACTCAGAGGATTTAAGCAGGATCTGGTGAGAATGTTCGACTCCTTGCCTTGTCTGGTCTTTTTATCATTCCATGAAAAGTTAGAGACATCTATGGAATTCCTGATGCTATAAACCAATGGCTGACAGGATCCTGGAGATATAATTGGACCGGGAACTATACCAAGCCGAAGTGAACTGAGGAATCATGTGCGGAGAGAGACCAAGTTCACGTTCATATGCAATCAAAACACAAATTAGCAGCTAAACCAGAAAGGAAAAATATTTACAAATTAGATGACACCGATCCAATGAGACATTAAATTTGGCACCTAACGAGTTCAGGCTTAACTGAGAGCTGTCACTTTTCACAAATCCAGCTTAAAATCACTTAACCCAAAACAGGATTCAAAATGGCTACCAAGTGCTCAATTCATCTCTCAGACCATCAAACCAAATATAGAAACATGAACGCATAGAAAAATCTACAAGGTTAAAAATCAGGACAATTCTGGAACACTCCACTACAGGACGAATAAAACTAAGGAACCCATGGGGGGAAATTTCTTACTGAAGGGCTTTTCCAGCACGTTGAATCATTGTAGACACAACTCCATTATTAATTTTGGGGACAACAGCAGTCAAGTCAATATTGGAATAGCAAAACGGATCCATAGCACACTTGTGGAACATTGTACAGGTTGCAGCAGCATAACATAGGCTTTGGGTATCAAGCAGAGAAAACACCTGTAAAAGAGAGAATGAAGCAGAGACTCAAAATGTTTACCCAAACAGCATACAACACAATACGTTAAAAACTAACACCCATAACACTATTAATATCTGGCACTATCAACAGGCTAGCCACTAAAACTAAACGTCAAAACAAGATCAAAGCTATGGCTTATTTGACAAAAAAGGACTCTTAAAAAGAACCTGGAGACACCGCCACCCTCCCTTGAGTAATTCTACGTAGACCCTGTCATCCTGGGGCTGATGCAATATATTTGGTTGCAGGGTCATCATGATCACCAATGACTAACTACAGATTAGTACAGTAAAGTCAACCTAGAAATGCTCAGTAAATCAGACATACTTGGTACCTACACAACAGGAAGTTACTGGTCAAATGATTCATAGACAATCATATCCTCCTAACATCAAAGAGGTGCTCTGATTCTCAGACAGCCACACCACTTCAGTGTCACTGTTACAATGCCCAATTGTCTCTCTCTCTCTCTGGATTTTTTTAATACAAGTAGCATTCGTTCAAATTACAAGCAAAAAAAAAAAAACGCAAGCTATTCACCAGCATTTCACAGGACAAGGGAAAACAGAGCACGAACAAGTAACATAAATCTTGAAACTCTTCAAATTAAAAACTATGGGAAAAAAATTCAACTACGGAGGCAAGGATGTGTAAATATACGAGGACACAAGATAAAAATCATGCAAAAAAGAAAAAATACGACACGCAACAAAAATCGACAAGAGAGAAGCAACCTTGATGGTGAGATCGGGAGGGAGGGCCCAGGCGATGGAATTATGATTGGTGGATCGTTTTCTAGCGGAGCGTTTGCCAGCTTCGAGAAGCATGGATCCTAATTTGAGTGCGTGATCGATGAGGACGGACTGATCGGCGTCGGAAGGGGAGGCGTCGAGGAGGCGCTCAAAGGAGAGGTCGAAGGAGAGGGAAGGGGAGTCGGCGAGGGAGAGGAAGGTGGGGAGGAGGCTGTCCATTTGGTGGCCGGAGCTGGGGAGCCTGGCAGTGGCGCCAGGATTTGTGGAGGAGAAAGGACAGGGGCGTTTGGCCATGGAGGTTGGTGTGTGGAGGAGGGTATCCATAGAGAGTATAGTTAGTGAGTGGTGGATACGCGAGAGACAAAGAGAGAGAGGGAGAGAGTGAAGGAGAGAGGGAAGAGGAAGAGAAATCAGAGGTGTTGAGGGAGATGGAGTACGGGCGAGAGAGGTGGTGACACGTGTACGTACACGTGGGGTGCTTGTTTGGGTTGTGGAAACCGGAAAGCGGATGGCTGGCCGGCTGCTGTGCCTCTGTGGTCGGTTGTAATATCCCCTCCCGGGGGGTAAGTAATTCGTTTCCCGTTTTGCGGAGTGTGCTTAAACGCAACGTTTTAGTAATTTACTTGCACTACACATTCCCGCATATTAGTACTAATTTAATCTTTTCCATAATGTGCTTGGTAGCCTAGCTCTCAAGTCACTATAAATCAGTTCATTCCACACGGATATGGGAGTGGATGATTTTGGTTCAAATCTTTTGTATGCAGATCATGGGTAGTTCAATTTAATTTTGTATATGGTTCAAAAAAAATAAATTTTGTAAATGGTTCAAAAAAAATATTTAATTTTGTCTAAGTTAGCTAATCTATCTTTGATTATGGGTTACACCTACCTATACTTTGACAAACCTTCTTCAGACTCTAAGGACCTCTCGATGAGCTAGTAGTTTTTTTGTTCCAATTTTACCGGATGTCCCCAGAAGGACAATGAGCAAGTTTTTCATGTAATCCAATTTTGAAATTTAAGGTTCAATTTGAAAGACAAAAACCTTAAACTTTGTATTCTATATATGTAACACTTTGAAACACTGTACAGCGCTTCAAACGCTAATGATCAATATATAATTGGGAGCTACCGTAAGATGGCAATACTAAGACCCAAAATTTAAACCCAGGATTTGCCTAAAATTTGGAGGCAGCCTCGCTGAAAATTAAATTAAAGCTATACGAAGTCCAATAATGAAGATTTCTAACCGCATGCCAGAGCGTTGACGTTGCAAGCATTAACAGTTTAACACAGACCACCAAAGCCCAAATGCATAGTTGATACATACCATACAAATTTTACTAGTCCTTATCGGAGTCAGAGTGAGAATCAGAATCAGGCATCAGAAAGAGTCTTGACTCTGAAGATTGATTACCATTAGAAACCCTCTCTTCCGACAGCAAAGACTGTAAATCACTGCCATTAGCCAGACTGTTAAACTCCACAGCTCTAGAAGGCATTGTTGGGTAGCGACGTTGGCAGAAGGTCATTAATCTCTTTACCGATTGTAAATATTTGCGTGTTGTCTCATCGTTCATGATATGAGCCACACTCTTGGTGTAGATCTTCTCACGAGCAGAACGCTCGTGAATACCAACCATGGTAACACCAATGGGCCAGGGCGCATTACCAATTGCAAGTTTAATATAATGATCCATCGCAGCTAAGTAATCTCGTTGCTTGCAGTATTCAACCATCACCATCAATGCTTGACGTATATCATCCGGGAGAATCTACAGAAAGAAAGAGAGAAAGTGATCAACCTAACAATCCTCTTTGTTGGTATACAGCTTGAGAAAGATTTATATACCAATAAATTCTGTGTCATTGACAAACACAAAAACAGACATTTAGGATCAACTGGTCACAGAAAAGAAATTACGCAACAGGATCAATGCCCTCCTCTATGTGTTAGTAGAGAGCACCAGCTGACTTGTGATCAAGGTTGGGACAGCTCATGGCAAAGGAAAATACAATGATTCAATGAAATTAACGACCATCATTCACCAACTAGCATGCCTTTTCTCATCCAAAATCTAGCTTTCTCACCAATCTTTAGTTTCCTTCTGAAAAAAGTATCTTCAATTGAACCTACAACATCATTTGAAGTACATGCTACTGCCACTCAGATTCTGCAGTGATTATGTTAGACATGAACATTCTGCGGGGGGCATCTTAACTAATATAATTCGGAAATGTCCATAAACGTAGAGGTTACTGAGCACTCTATGATTGATCAGCTGTTAGAGAGCATCTCAAGTTCCTCAGGTAAGGAGAAAAAATAAGAGGCACGTAACCATGGCAACCTAAATTTCAGTACGGATTATCAAACAGATGCTACAGGGTTTAAGTTATAAAGGTTTAGTGAACAGCAATTCTCCAACCTATGTCTAAGCAAGGCGCAAAAACACTGTAAACTTGAACTTTAGCAACACCTTAAGAAACCATCTTCAAGTATATCCAGAATTACATATATTGAGAACAGTATAATTGCCCCTAACGCAATCTTCTGCACCCATTGAATCCTATTGTCAGTAACATTGAATCTATATGGCAACACCATCGACAATACCTAAAAATCTTTCCCACTTGACCACAAAACCCACCCACTTTCATGTCACTTAACACCGAAATACCCAAGATCATTAATCAGAAAGATTGCCTGAACCAAATAGATAGGAGCAAGCGACAGTATGACAATGGAACAATTCATGGCAACCAATTTCAATTCCTGCAGACTCATATAAAGACTGAAACCTTATTTCTCTACAATCGAAGGCCAAATACTTAACCACAAAAACTTTCTATCATCTAACAAACAAAATACAAAGCAGAATTTGGGAAAACTGTTAGCACACTGATTGCAACTTAATGGGGGACTAACAGAACTATATGAGGAATAATAAGCTGATTTTACAAGCTTTCTACTAACCTAGGTTTCCACATTAATCCATTGAAAAGACTGCACAAAATCATTCATAATTAACATGGAAAATCAAAAAAGGACATGAAGCAACAGAACGGAAACGAGAACACTCACCTTCCTCCTGCAAAAATCGAACAAAGGATTCAAATAGCGAGCACACTGATAAAACACAGCCACCATCTGCTTCCCTTTAGCTGTCCTCTTCTCCGCCTCAGGAGTCTCGTCCAACTCCTGCTTCCACTCATTCAACAACCTCTTGAAAAACACCAGAATCTTATCCTCATCACACAACTCCTCGAAATTCGCCCTCATTCTCTCGCCATCCGGATCCGCACCACCCGTCCCGCCATTGGCGGTCATATCTCCCTCTCCTTCCCCTCCTTCTCCGTCCTCCGCGCCGCCATCGTCCCTCTCCTTCCTCTTCCTTGCCACAATCCCGCTCTTCTGCCGCTTCCTCAGCTCCACAATGTCGCGCAGAAAATCATTCGTCTGCCCCTCCGTGATATCATCGTCCACCTCAAAGGTCCCGGCCTTCAACACGTACTTCAACCGCTCGAGACGCGCCTCGTCGTCCTCTCCGAAGAGAGTGACTGGCTGCTTGAGGAACCGGAGGCGGCGGATCACTTCCGGCCTTGGGAGGACCAGGTTGTCGATGCTGTGCTCGTCGGTCAGGGATTTGGACGACGAGGCGCCAGCGGTGGTGGAATTGGGAGCGGAACCGGAGGTTTTGGCAGGCTCGGAGGAGGAGGTTGTTGCGGCGGTGGAGGATGTGGCGGCGGATGAAGCGGCGAAGGATTCCCGTTCCGCTTTGGCCTTGGCTTTAGCCTCGAGTTCGAGTTTTTCTTCTTCGCGAAGCTTCTGGAGTTCCTTCTTCTGGATTTCAGCGCGCTTGAAGACGCGTTTGCCGCCGGTTTCCTGCTTCAGGGTCTGGCGTTTCTTGAGGAGTTCTTCTTTGAGACGATCCATCTGCGAATATTGGGGATTTAGGGATTGATTTCGGCTTCGATTGGGTTGGCGGTCATCTATCTACTATAGTATAGGCTACCTATTTCGCCTAGGAGAATGAATTATGTGAAACCATGTCGATCCATTACCGGCCACGGGCCTTTACAATTCGCCTGATGCGTGATAAGATTTTGGATCCAAAATGCAACTAATTGGGCCAGCAACAAGTCTGGAAGTCCACCAGGCTTACAGTCCTACATATCAACAGGCCCAAAAGAGTTCTCTTCAACTACTCCGCTCCGCTTCATCATTTTGTTCATCACCTAGATGTGCACAAAATTTAGATCTCATGGGACTACTATGGGAGACCATAAGATTAATTCAAGAAAGAGACAAGGCCAAGCCCCACTATCAATATTGAGGAAAGCTGCTGACTGATTAGAGAAGAAACGGGAAAAGGGAGAGCAGATGGATATTGATTTTAATTGGGGAAAGCTGAGATGCACAGGCTTTGTAGAGAGTGTAGCATATGGGCTAAACTAAAGTATGTACAGTACGACACAAACAAGCTGTAAAACATACATCTCAATCTCATATACCGTCAGTGCTGAACACAACTGATATAGGAACACATAGGTTTAAATCTCTTCAGTAGGCAATGAGAATATTACACTAACAGCAAAGAATCCATAGTATAAAAAGCAGAAAGATGTTATGTTGCTTCGCATTCAATCAGTAGCTGAACCAAACTGATATTGAAGGACATGTTTACTGGAACCAAGGATTACATAGCACACGGATATGATATTTCTTAAATAAATAATCTGCACAAAAATTAGTAGTTCCACGGGATAAATGATGGTTTTTGCAAGGGAGGAGAGGAGACCCACGGCTAATTCTTTCCTCCTTTTTTTGTCATTGTTCAGTGAAGTGGTTTTGTATTATTTTGGTGAAAACATTGGCACGTCCAGGTCTGTACTATTATTTTGGTCTCCTTGTGAGGCAAGTAGAAACACCTTGGTGGTGATTGCACGAATGTGAGTGCCACTCCGGTTACGGTTGAGGTTCTTCTCCCGAACTGGAGGTGGAAACAATTTGTTGCGAGATCCAATTCGGCTCCTCTAACTGACAACAAGCCTGGCATATTTGGCAGTTCGGAGTGTGAGAACACTCGGAAGGCTCAATTGGCAGTAGCCAGTTCAAGACCTTCCAATTCCCCCAATCAGTGCGGTCGACCCAGGAGCCGAATTAGGATGTCTGTTGCAGATTGGATCAACCCTTGATGAAGGGTTGTGTGATGAATTAGCTTTTGCCTATCTTATTATGTTCTTAATTAACAAGTTTGCTGTAAACTTTGTATGGCTGGTTTCCCCGTTTATTACTGTTTCCAATGAAATCCTTTACTTATTGGAAAAAAAAAAATAACAGTTCCAACTTTCCACAGAATTGCTTCACATCAAAAGGAGAATATATACAATACTTGGCCTGCGAGAGAATTTCAGCACAACTATATGTGCAGCATTCCAGCCTGATAAGAAAACTATATGTAATCATGTATAATTGATTGTTCCTATAATATAGGCTTAGATCATGGAAATCATGGATAGTGACTGGTTGATTACTCCTAGAATGTAGGCAATCATTGTGTAATTGACTATTAGAATTGTCTAATTGTATAGCCCTCAAGTCAAGGCTTCTGTATAAGGCTTCTGTATATATATAGCCCCTATCAATACAATGACACACATAGTGAATTACATCTTCACACAACCCAGTGGCAAAACCATGTTTTCTGGAAAAACCACAAATGTTTTCTTTTTCTCCATACGTGCCATAAGCATAATATATATATATATATATATATATATATACATGCCATAAGCATAATATATATATATATATATATATATATATATATATATATAAAGCTGAGGGGAAGAAACATTCATTTTTGACTTATCTATAAAACAGAAATACAAATTTTTTTGGAAAATTTTAGATGTTAATAACAGTTGAGTGTACAGTTAGGGATGAGAAAATCCAATTTGGAAGAACAAAAGGTCACTAATCTCTTAACTGATTGCAAGTATTTGCGAGTAGTCTCATCATTCATAATGTGAGCCGAACTTGCATTGCAGATCTTCTCGCGAGCTGGGCGTCCATGGATGCCAACCATACCGTCGCCAATTGGCCAGGGATCATTACCGATGGAGAGATCGATGTAATTAGACTCTGCACCTGTGTAGTCTTGCTTCATGCAGCACTCCACCATCAGTAGTAATGCTTCACGAATAACATCCGGAAGAACCTACCAGAGGGACGTGGAATGAGTCAATAAATCCAAGAAGGATTACACTAATTAAGACTTTTATGTAAAATCCACAACAATCGGATAAGGGAGCCCAACTAATTAAGCAACAACAGTCTAATTAAGGGCCGGAGTACAAAAATATCAGCTTGTTAATAAATTCCAAGGGATTCGAATTAACAAGGTACTCACCTTCCTCCTGCACTGGTGGAACAAGGGGTCCAACTGCTCAGCATATAGTTGAAACCTTTTCACCATCAGCCTCCCATTGGCCGTCCTCCTCTCCACCTCTGCGTTCTTATCCAACTCCTGCTTCCAGTTATTCAACAACCTCTTAAAGAACACCAGAATCTTATCCTCATCGCACAACTATCAACGGACACTACTTCTCCTCCAAGATAGGATCTATTGTTACTTGTCCTATACAATAGGATCTAGACTGATCTCCTGTAAGTTAGGATGCTTTCCTACAAGTTAGGCTCTTTGTATAGAAAGTTCTCTTCTACAAGTTAGGCTATATGTGAGGCAAGCTCTGCATATAAATATGTATATAATGTTTAATATGAATAACATTACAGATTGCTCAACCCTAGTCTATTATACGTAAGTTATCTTGGTAGTGGAGCAGCCGGTTCTATCCTCTCCTTAAATCACCTTTCTTTTTTTTTTTTTTTCATCATGGCAGCCAACCAAGCAAATCAGCTTCCCAACGCCACTCACTACATCTCCATCAAATTAAATGGTTCCAATTACCTTCTTTGGCGGGCACAAGTCAAGGCCTTCATCACTGGCCAAGGCTTGTGGGGATATATTGTTGGCACTACTGTGTGCCCTGCTGCCATGACTGGTGATAATGCTAACCCTGCTCATGCACGATGGGTTCAACAAGATCAGATGTTGATCAGCACTCTGTACTCATCACTTACCGAATCGGTGATGCCGATGGTTGTGGATCTTCCTACATCCAAGGAAGTATGGGATACCTTGGCAACCAATTATGCCTCTCCCTCTCAAACACGCATCATGGAGCTTCACTTAAGTCTCCAGCGTCTCGTTCAAAAGGATGAGAATGTCTCTGCCTATCTCTACCGGGCCAAACATATCTCTGACGGGCTTGCTGCAGCAGGCCGTCCTTTGTCCACCCTTGACTTCAATCTTTATGTCTTTCGCGGGCTACGACCAGAATTCAAAGACCTTGTCACCACCCTGAATGCACGATCAGCACCTGTGCCATTCAGTGAATTACATAGTCTTCTTGTTAGTCATGAATTTCTTCATGGTGATTCCTTGGCCAGACTCGACATCTCCTCCTCGGTACCCACTCCTGAAGGTAATCTTGCTCAATCTTATCAACACTCTCCTGACAAACAGGACAGCTCAACTTCCTTCCCTCGCCAACACCCACAGGGACGTGGTCGAGGCAGACACCAACGAGGACGTGGAGGCAGACCTCAGCAGCAACGCACTACTTCACCTTCCTCTGTTCGGTGTCAGATTTGCAACAAAGCGAATCACACAGCCCTTCAATGCTATCAACGCTATCAGCAGCCAGCCCTCACACCAGCTGCTTACATAGGTCATGTTCCTATTCCTTCCGCACCTCATCCTCCCTATGTGAGCCAGGCACCCCCTCCGCCTAATCCTCATAGCTACACCATGTGGTATCCTGACAGTGGTGCTACACATCATGTGACTCCCGACCTTACCAGCCTTAGCAATGTTGATGAATACAGGGGTCCAGAACAACTACAAGTCGGCAATGGTATGAGACTTCCAATCCAACACACTGGTTCGGTTACTTTTCCTTACCCTTTCTCATCTACTCTCAAACGTGTTTTCCATGTCCCTTCCTTAACTAAATCATTACTATCAGTTCACCAATTTGCCAAAGAAAATAATGCCTTTTTTGAATTCTATCCTTCCTTCTTTTGTGCAAAGGATCAGGTTACCAAGAGGGTGCTTCTTTCCGGACCGAACATTGATGGCCTCTACCAAGTCCGACTCCAACCAGCCTCCCCGTGTCATTCTGCCTTCCTTACCAGTCGTGCGTCTAGCTCTGTATGGCATCATCGCCTAGGCCATCCGCATAGTAATGTTTTACATCAAGTCTTAGTTCAGCATCAACTCCCACTCACGGGATCATCCAAGTTTAATCACTGTCAGTCATGTCCCCTAGGTAAATCGAGTCGCCTCCATCTTCCCTTAAGTCACAGTCCAGTCTCTAAGCCATTAGAATTGGTATACAGCGATGTATGGGGTCCTTCTCCTGAATTCTCATCTAATGGCCATAAGTATTTTATTATTTTCGTGGATGTTTATTCTAGATTCACATGGTTCTTCCCTATTGCACAAAAATCTGATGTTGCATCCATCTTTGTTCAATTCCTAAAGACAGTAGAACGCCAATTTCAAACCAAATTGCAAAGCCTGCAAACGGATTGGGGGGCGAGTTTCGACCGGTCTGCAAAATTTGCAATGACTTAGGTATCGTTCATCGCCTAATCTATCCTCATACTCATGAACAAAATGGCATGGTTGAACGTCGCCATCGCCATATCGTAGAAACTGGCCTGACTCTCCTTGTACACTCCCATTTACCTCGAAAATTCTGGCATCATGCCTTCTCCACTGCTGTCCATCTTATCAACCGACTACCCACTTCAGTCCTCCAAAATAAAAGTCCACATGAGGTATTATTTCATCAAAAACCAAACTATTCATTCTTACGAGTATTTGGCTGCTTATGTTTTCCATTTCTTAGACCTTACAATCAACACAAAATGGACTTTAGATCTACCCCATGTGTGTTCCTTGGCTATAGCAACCAACACCTTGGCTACAAGTGTTATGATTTCTTACACCAACGTATGTACATTGCCCGACATGTCCGATTTATTGAAGATGTCTTTCCTTTCCAAAGGTCGTCCAATACATGCCCTGAGTCTACCCCTCTCCCCTGGTCTAGCAGCCCCATTACCGTACCAGCTCCTCAAGATGCCATTGATGTTCATCCTGATGAAGCCAACCCTCCTGTTCCTGTGCCTGCGCCACCACCCCAAGCTCCAGCACCTGCACCACTGCGCACCCACCACATGATCACAAGACAAAATCCACCACACAATACTCAACTCAGAGACTTTGTCACATACGCAGCCATCCCCACATCCATCCTCCCTGAACCAACAACCTTCACACAAGCCAACAAGCACAAAGAGTGGCAACATGCAATGCAAACAGAAATGGAGGCACTGAACCGCAATGGCACCTGGACTCTTGTTCCTCATCAACCCCACATGAATGTAGTCGGCTGCAAATAGGTGTATCGAACCAAGCTTCGCGCTGATGGCTCCTTGGAGCGCTACAAAGCTCGCCTTGTCGCAAAAGGCTTTCACCAACAAGAAGGCATTGACTTTGAAGAAATCTTCAGCCCGGTCGTCAAGCCTGCCACCATCCGAATTCTCCTGTCTCTTGCTGTGACACACAAGTGGTCCATGCGCCAATTGGATGTTCACAATGCCTTCCTCAATGGCTCCCTCTCCGAAGAGGTGTTTATGCAACAACCTCCTGGGTTTATTGACCCCCGCCATCCTTCTCATGTCTGCAAATTGCACAAGTCTTTATATAGCCTCCGCCAAGCTCCACGCGCATGGTATGCTTGTCTTGCCTCTTTCCTTCAGCATTATGGCTTTCACATTTCCAAAAATGACACTTCTTTGTTCATCTATCGCCATGAGGGCATATTGATGTTTGTTCTCGTCTATGTTGACGATATCATTGTCACTGGCACCCATAATGACGCCATTGCTACACTCATTCAATCGTTGGGGCAGCGGTTTGCCCTACGAGACTTGGGCACTTTACACTACTTCCTCGGCATTGAAGCTCATCATCTACCTCAAGGCCTCTTTCTCTCCCAACACAAGTATGCTCAAAGTCTGCTGCACCGAGCCGGCATGCAAGACGCCAGGCCCATCTCAACACCAATGTGCCTGAAGACAGTTCTGCAGAATGATGCTGGTCCTCTTTTTGATGATTGCACCAAATATCGCAGTATTATGGGTGGTCTTCAATATCTTACAATGACCCGCCCTGACATTGCCTTCAGCGTCAACAAACTCTGTCAGTTCATACATCGTCCCACGCAAACTCACTGGACGGCTGTGAAGCGATTGTTACGCTACATTAAACACACCATTACTCATGGCTTACTTCTTCATGCTCGGCAATCACAGACACTCCAGGCCTTTGCAGATGCTGATTGGGCCGGGTCTGTCGATGATCGCCGCTCCACCAGTGGTATGGCCATCTACCTGGGTCGCACCTTGGTCTCTTGGCGTGCCCACAAACAAAAAACTGTCTCACGATCATCGACCGAGGCTGAGTACAAATCCTTGGCCGATGCTTCTGCTGAACTCTTATGGATTTCCTCATTATTACGAGTGCTGCATTTTCCTTCTCCCTCCCTTCCAGTTCTGTGGTGTGACAATCTTGGTGCCACTTATTTGGCAGCCAATCCAGTTCTCCATGCCCGCACCAAACACGTCGAGATTGACTACCATTTTGTCCGCGAGCAAGTCGCCCGGGGGAGTCTTCGAGTTCAGTTCATTTCCAGTGCTGACCAACTTGCTGATATTTTCACCAAACCCCTCCCCACGCAGCGTTTTCAGTTTTTGCGTGACAAGCTTCAGGTTGTGCAAGCTCCACCCTCAGCTTGTGGGGGAGTATCAACGGACACTACTTATCCTTCAAGATAGGATCTATTGTTACTTGTCCTATACAATAGGATCTAGACTGATCTCCTGTAAGTTAGGATGCTTTCCTACAAGTTAGGCTCTTTGTATAGAAAGTTCTCTTCTACAAGTTAGGCTATATGTGAGGCAAGCTCTGCATATAAATATGTGTATAATGTTTAATATGAATAACATTACAGATTGCTCATAGTCTATTATACGTAAGTTAACTACAACTCCTCGAAATTCGCTCTCATCCTCTCCCCATCCGGATCCTCCCATCCCTCGACGTTCTTCATCATCGCTTCCTCCTCCTCTCTCTTCCGCCGCCTATGACTCCTGCTTTCCTCGATATAGCGCTGAACATCATCCGTCTTCTGCCTGCGGTGCCGCCGGTTCTGGTTTTCCCTGGACTCGGCGGTCGATGCTGGGTTCGTCGGTTAGGGGTTTGGGATTGGGAGTTAAGGAAGCAGTCCCTGTGGGTTCCGTGGCATGTAGGATTTTGGATCTGGATTTGGCTTCGAGTTCGAGTTCTTCTTGCTCGCGAAGCTTTTGGAGTTGTTTCTTCTGGATTTCAGAGCGCTCGAACACGCGCTTGCCGTCACTCTCTTGCTTTAGGGTCTTACGTTTCTTCTGTAGTTCTTCCTTCAGTTGATCCATACTGACTCGTATCGTATCCGATGGAATGCAGTTTGGTCGATATATATTATATAGGCTTTTCCGTGCCAGGATATAATGGTAATTTTATGCTAATCCATATTGTAAAAGGACGTTAAGGTCAAATAAAAATTTCTAAGTTGTAACGGCCCAGTACAGCCCTTGTTAAATTAGGAAAGCCCACACCGAACCCAATTCGAGTCGGTTTAAGCCCTTTTTTTTCTTTCCTTTTTGATGAAACGGTTTAAGCCTTTTAGAAAAGGAAAACATCGAAGCTCGAGGAAAAATGATTTCACTGTATTTTGTCATCGGCAATTTTGGACTTTGGCTCATAAGAATGGAAAACTTCAATTATCAACATAAATTTGTTAGGTATCGTTTGGAACGTGGGACTGGGCCAAAGTCCACGTGGACTCGGACCAGTGTCCACGTTTGGTACATCTGGAGGCGTAAAGTCCACTCGGACTGGACTGGACTCCAGCCCCACGAGTCCAGGAAAGTCCGCGGACTCGAAGTCCACCTCAGGAGCGTGGCCTCCAAGTCCACGCGCTGTGGACTCAAAATTTTGGACAAGTATACCCACAATATTTCCACGATATCCCGAAAAACCCAGTAACAAAACCCTCTTCTTTACACCCGAAAAAATCCCCAAACCCTCATTCGAGCTCTCCTCTCTTCTCTCTGCTCCCAAATTCCCAACCTAGGTATCCTCTCAACCTCTTCTTCCTCGTCTCTCGTCGCCTCCTCTCCGGCGAAGCCTCCACGCCATCGCTTCTATACTCTCCAACGCCGCCGCATCTGCCTCTTCTCTTCCTCTCTTTCTTTTGTTTTCTGCCTTCGTCGTCCTTTCCCTCTCCTTCTTCCTCTTTTCTTCTTCCTCTTCGTATTTCTCTTTCCCCGTCGCCGGTGGCCAAGCACGGCCGTTTGCCACCCTCCGCCCACCTGTTCCAACTTTCCCTTCGTTCTTCTTCCAACTTCCCCCACCGAATCCATCCAAGCCTGCTTGAAATTAAAAATCCCCAAATTCAAATTGTGAAACCCTAATTTCTAAAATCCCAAATTAATCCCTACTACAAATGTATTTCGTGGAAATATGTTTATTTTATTCTATTTTCAGTATGATTAGCACATAACCATGTGTTTTTTATTTGTACAGAAGAGGTCGTTGGAATCGGTGTGAGAGCTCGAAGGAGGCAGTGTTGAGGCAGTGTTGACAGCTTCAGGTATGGTGTTCCACTGCATAAATATTCGCTTTAGACTAAGTTGCTGGTGTGGTTTCTGTGTTTTATTGGCTTAGGATTGTGTTCCTTCAACTCTTTGTTTTTCCTCTTCATGGTGTGGTGGCAGGGGAGGAGAGCGTGATGTGTGTTTGTTTAGCCTTGTAAATGTTCTTCCTTTCCCTTCAACTACTGCCACTAGTTTTCTCTGCCTGTTTGAAGTGTTGTTGACAAGGGAAGAGGAGTAGTGTCATTTGGGTTATAGTTGTACTACTGATTTGGCTAGAACTAAATGCGTTTTTTGAAATCTGTGATAAGAGCACAGAACCATTTTATTTGGTTGGTTTCTTTCTTGTTCTTCTTCCTGTTTCTGGACTCAAAATCAAACAGTTCTCAGCTGTCAAAAGCACATGGTTGCAGAGTCGGTCCAGCTCTTCTTATGTATGGGTCCACACCAAAACCAATCACTTTAGTTAGTTACTAGTCGACACCAAAACCAATCACTTTAGTTAGTTACTAATCCCAAATTTTTTTTTTTCTCATTCACAGACTTGTAAATTGGCCATTGTTTTTCTGTCTCTTTTTTTTTTTGATAAATTTTGTTTTTCTGTCTCTGGAATGGCACAAATGAGCATGTTCAAGGCTGTGGCCATTGTCTTATTCGTGGCAATGTATGCTTTGGGTGTTAGAGGGCAAGACTTTGAGATGGTGCCAGCACCAGCCCCAACCACGGACAAGGGGGCAGCAGCCTATTCTTTTAGGATGTCCGGGCCTATGATTTGCTCCTCCCTCATGCTGTCCCTGCTTGCTCTCCTCCTCAACCATTAATTTGATTTTGGGCCTCTGTTCTTTTTTTTTTTCATTCTCTCAATTCAACTTCTTTCTATATATAGATGTATGTATTTACGATTAATTGGTTTCATATCCCCGATTGATTTATTTGTTGGTCTAGGAAGTTTAACAGTGATTGGCATATGTTGCTTGCCTAAGTCATCATACTTCGAGATACTAATTTACAAAATTGCCAAGTCTTTGAAGTCAAATTAGCTCCTTCCTAGCTATATGTAAGCAATACAGTGTATGCATATAATAATGTACTGTAAAAAAAAACAGTGATTGGCATCTGTACATTATATGATTTATTTTGGCATGGCCTGATATGAAGGGATTTAAACACTTCTGCCCTTGCGTATGCATATAATGTACAGATTGTTATAAAAAGAACTTTCCCTCATTCATTAAAAAAAAAAACACCCAACTTTGAGATCAACTACTTCATATCGAGTATTGACAAGACCTGAACATGAAGACTAACTTAAACAGCACGTACATATAATATCAGGGAGATTTCTGCCTGAAATGGGAGAGATCTAAGCTACATCAACACTCAACTGGCAAGAGCCTCCTCACTTGACCCCATAATTCTATATTAACAAGTGTACATGAATTTCAGATCTTCAACGAGGAGACTATATTAAAAGGAACAATAACTACTTCCATACACTACTTCATGGCTACGAATACAAATTTCCCATCTATGTTAAATAGGAGCAGATTTCACTTCGATGACTGAATCAAAATCACTGGCTCTTCCTCGAACCAAATGTGTCTTCAACGCCGCTACTCACCTTTTTCCGTCGTTCGGCAATCATATCAGAATATTCCTGTCAAATGAAAACGAAAAATCAATCTGCGCCGTATTCTATCCACTACAAAATTAGCTACTTCCAAGCATACAAGAATAAACATAAAGTTTCTTTATCTGTGAGAGAAAACAAATGGATTCTACAATGTCCATCAAATTTCACAGCTATTAGAGGAAACACACAACTAGAAACTTCTAACAGGGGAATAGTGTCATGCTCGTGTGTGGAAATTTTTGAACAGCAATAACCAATAGTTGCTGAGACAATTATATAAGACCTGCCAGATAGTTGCCTCATTCTAGTTGCATCTTTGATTCTACAAAAGTTTATTTTGCATGATTCACCATTTTTGTGATGCTCGTACTATAATTGCAAAAGAAACAAGTGGAACTGCTGCTTAAGGTGCACCTTTCAACAGGAGTGACAGCTATCACAGCCTCATAGGCATATCAAGGAAAGTTCTCACTAATTGAATGCCAACGAACATGGATTGAAATATCAGGCCATGCCAAAATAAATCATTGGCAAATTTCAGGGGCTGAAGCTACAATCATGCATCCAAGTAATGTCATCTGAAGTCCTTTGAACAATACGCCATGTATTAAGCATCAAGCACAAATATTTTATCTTAAAGCTTCATTCTTTGAGCACTAATTGAAAGAATATTAACAACGAAAAGGACAGATAATTCCATAGTCGTAAATCGCAACACAGAATCCAACCCCAACAAAAAAAATAGTAGCGGGAAGGATAGTATGATGAAAATTGAAGTTAATTAACGGTTTAGAAATGAATAACCATAGAAAACGGGTAGAACACAACTAGCAAGGATCAAACATGTATGAGCAGTCCAGAGCTGAGCATACCTTAGGATAAGAATACAGGAAAATGTACCACCAGGAGCATATTAACAAGGAGACAATCGTAGTAACCACAATGGACTGCAAAATGAGCCAGCTACCGGCAATAGCTAATGCTCCAGTAAGTAGTATCGTCCATGGTTGACACCTAGCACCAAACAAGTAAGTTAACCACAAAAGAATTCAATTTCCACAAAGGTGACAACAAAGTCCCAAAAAGAAATTCAATTTCCACAAAATGGAAGAGACAAGGAGAGTTAGAGGGAGAAAAAGGGTTCAATCCAGTCGTGAACAGCTCCAATCATGGACTAGTATAATTGAACAAAGAAACAAAAATGCAAGACAAATTAGAAATTTTTATTCGACGTACCAGGATGGCTTGGTGTCCCAAACGGAGTCGTATTCGAGGGAAAGGTAGTTGAGATAGCCATCCATATCATCAACGATTCCGCTCTCATCCAAGAACTGAGACTCACTTGGGCCACCAGAATTCCCTCCATAAACCACCACCGTTTTGCCTCTAAATCCAAAGGAATTGGCAGTGCTAGAGAAGTTCTTAGGCCATGATGTGGATTTGTAGAGATGGGTTCTTGACGAGGGGTGACTGGGCCCCGGCGAACAATGGAGAGACAGAGGCAGAACGAGGGATAGAGTGCTCATCTCTGTCTCTGCGCGTGCAAGTTACGAGAATTGAGAAGAGGTTTTCTTTGGGTTGTTTGGTTTCTACTTTTTACTCTCTCTTCTTCCTCACTTGGGGTCTGTGTAGTGTAAGGTTAACCACGAAAGTCATGTCGTTTCTGAAATGGAAACACCATCCTTCGGCCTGTATTAAAGGCCCAGCCCAGGAAGAAAATAGAATGGTTTGTCATTTCATTTGTAGATGTGGCCCACATTTGCACAAGCAGTTTAGTTTTAGGACGAAATATTTACCTTTTATCTCCGGGTTTCTAAGAAGAAAAACTCCGAGAAAAATAACAAAGAAGTAGCTTAAACATAAATGTCATCCAGAATTTGCTCAATTTTTTACATTTATTGACAAATTCAGACTTTTTTCAAGTAAAAAAAAATCCATCTCAAGTTTTATGATAAAAGCTAATAAATCATCATGATCGATCTCTCTTACTATTATTTTTCAGAATTAGTTTCTCTTACTATTCTTATATATATAAATATTAAACTCTCGTAGCTGTTAACGTGTCAATGAGTTCGACAAAAAGAAAAAAAAAAACGTGTCAATGAGACACCGAGGAATCCAAAAAAAATAAATGGTACTCCCTCTGTTCCGTAATATAAGACGTTTTGCCTATTTGCACACCCCTTAAGAAACTCAATTAAATACACGGTAAAAAAGTTTTTTCTGTCCTTCTAGTTAGTTGATTTCACATTTGTTGTCCTTTTTCGTTTAATTTCACTCATGATGTGAAACGCCCGACTCGTAATTACCTTATACATAGTAAACACGTGGGACCACATACTATCACAGTATCCACAGTGGTAAATATCACAACCAACAATAACAGTACATCATACATCAACAGTACTTGCACAGAGACATTATTACAACAAGCATCAGAACTGAATAGTAAAATGCAAGCAGCGGAAGCCTTAATACAATACAACAATAAGCAACAATATGATAGTGATGCATCGCAGGATGGATCCGGGCCTGGCAGAGGGTGCGCCACAGTTTGCCTCGAACGTACCTGAGCTACGCACAATCAAACTACGCGACCAGGTCACGCAGGCGAGGGGTGAGTTCGAAGTGCTCACCGGGTGAAATCCATAAGCAAACATACATATACAAGCAACCGTAAATAATCAAGTCACATCAACAGCAATTAAACTAAGGTTCTCACGATCCTCAACTAACACACTCTGTGATTCTAGACACGCTATACCAATTTTATTATCAGGGCCCCTATCACTAGTTAAATGGTGGCCGTCGCCTGGTAGTCAAGCTAGCTAGCCCGTAGACCCCGCCCTAGTACCTCCACGTATAACTGGCACAGTCAGGGAGCAGACCCCAAGCACACTCTCCCCCAGCGCCTAAAATAGTAATTGGTACAAACAGGGAGCAGACCCCAAGCACACTCTCCCCCAATACCATATAAATAAGACTACCATCTGGCTATTCCAACTTTTAACCATGACTTACTAGATGTCTAAGTGTTTCCAATTTTATTATTTCTTTACCCTCATCTAGTTACTATACTTCTATTATCCGACCATTATCTCATTATCCCGAGCAGGCTCACAGCCTCTCCGCTCGTCTGGATAATACTAACTTATTCCAAACTGTTATCGCATACTAGTACCCCTGGTACTCAACTCACAGTATTCTCACAGTCAACAATAATATCAACAAACTCAACAGTAGCAATATTCTCAACAACATCAATGGCAACAATTATCAACTTAATTCATCACACAACAAACCGTTCACAGCCACAAAGTATTATACCAGCAATTATCTCACATAGTAAACAAACAACAACTTGATATCACGGGTCGTATATATGTAACAGCCCGGGTAAATTTTGATTTTTACCGGGACTGTAGAAATTATTTCACCGCGATTTACTGTAGAATTAATCTCGGGTAATTAATTCGAGGTAAATCGGTAGTCGTTTTTCAAAACCGAGAGTTTTCCCGCGCTCGGGAGCATCTTCCTAACTAACCGAGCCTCGGTTTCCAGTTCCGAGACTTGGACGACATTCAGGGGAATTAATCGGATTTTCCGAGCCCAAGTCATATTTTTGGACTCGGGACGGGATTTGTCGGAAAGACGGGATTCCGACGCGAGAATCCGGACCGGCTGAATGTGGTTGCTCGAGCCACTCTTCTTCCTTCTTTTCCTTCCTCCTCCTCTTTCCCGGCAACGTTCCTTCTCTCTCCCGGGTTTTCCTTCAGCCGCGGGCCCCACCTCTCTTCCTTCTTTCTTTCTTTCCCTTCCCTTCCTTTCTTTTCTCCTTTCTTTCTTTTCTTTTCCATTTTTCTCCTTCCGCCGGCCCTTTCTTTTTCACTTCACCCGTGACCAACCGACCCCTCCACCACCCTCTTTTCTTCTTTCTCCCCTTGTCTTTTTCTTCCATTTTCTTCCCCTCACTCCACGATTTCTTCACACCGGCCCCTCCCCAACTTTCTTTCTTTTTTTTCAATCTCTTCTCCATACCTTTTTCTTCCCTGCTTCCCTGCTCTTCTTCCCTCGGTCGCCGCCACCTCCCGGAAACCAACACCCATCTTTCTCCTCTGCTCCGCCCTCCACTCACCTGTGCCGCCGTCGCCGGAGCTGCAGCAACGGCAGTCACCTGCGAGTCTCTCCACCTTGCCGTCCTCTCCTACTTCTCTCTCGCGTTGCCGCCGCCGAGAGGAGGTCCACCACAACCCGCCGACGAAGCAAGCCGCCACCTGCAGCCTCGCGTCGTCGCCTCCTTGCCGAGCGGTGCTTCTGTTCGTTTTCCCCTCACGTCGCACATCGTTCGCAGCCGTTCTCGTCCCGTGCTGCCCAGCCTCGCTGCGTCTTTGGCGAGCTAAATTCCGGTGAGTAATTTGGGTTAAAGCCGGAATCAGCCTTGGGCCGATTTAAGCCTGGGCTTGTAATCTTGGATTGTTGGGCTAATTCCTTCTTGATTTATGTTTCCTGTTACTTGTGGTATCATTGTTATTGGATGGATGTTGGATATTTCTTTGGGTGGATGTTGATGTTGTTGTTGTTTTCGTTGTTGTGGATGTGTTGATGGTCAATGAACAGTGGCTGAAAGGGTATTTTGGGGGGTTGCCGTGAACAGTAAACAGAGGACTTGTGCTTTGCCGCGATGAACAGTGCTGCCGGATTCCGGCAGTCTCGGGCCTATTCCGGCGAAGCCTCGGGATTTTTCCGGCGAGCCCGGAAACGGACTTTGGGTAATTTCTTGGACTCACATTATATCTTGGCACGGGTTTGGGCTCGGTTGCACAACGGACTCAGAAACGGGCCGAACGTGCGGAGGCCCATATTACCGTGACATATATGCATTACCAACGGACCCCGAACTCTAATAACGAAACCCGAACAACGTTAATGAGCCCGGACTCTTAATTTTTTTAATTAAAATAAAGATTTAATTTAATTAATCAAATATTAACTATTAATTCCATGTAGGTTTTGTAATTCGATTTATAATTTTATTTTGTGTTGGACCATTAGAAAGACCTATAGTATTTAAATACCGGTTTAGTTAATTTATATTTGGACCCTTAATAATTAAAAGCCCAATTATTCACTTGATTTAGTTGTCAAATGTAAGTCTAAAAAAAAATAAATATGATTATTGATGAATTATAGACACATACGTATAAATGATTATATACATATATCCTACCAAAATTTATGTTTAGCTAAATAACGAAGTTACAACTTTAATTAATACATAAATATATATGGTAAAATGGAGATTATCTACTATATAGGTATAAATATGGTTACACAAGATATACGTTTAATCTAGTATCGATCTATGTGTAAATATACGTGTATATAAACGTAATTTAAATGTTTATGATTTCTCGTATCTTAAGTGACCAATGGGCCGGGATATCGGCTTGAACGCTCGGTTTTGGTTTTAATTTAAAAATTAAGTATAATTAGAATACCGATAGGAAGCTCGGTTTCGGTTTTAATTTGAAATTTAGTATAAATGGTATAATGAATAAAGAGGTTAATTTCGTAATAAAGAAATTGGATAAGGAAGCCGTATAATGATTTCTAAACCGGTATCATGCATAATCATTTTGTTGTGCATTATAAGTGATTATTTTGTTCCTATATGTACGTATAGGGTATCGGGATTGGACTGGATAGCAGTTTCAGAGACATACCAGGTGAGGATGGATAAACCTTGATATGTGCCCGTAATGCTGTGTGTGTATTTTGTTGTTTGTTTGATTTGCTGGATTGACTGTTGACTGTTACTTGATTGCTAAGGAATTGTTGGTGTTGTTGTTGTTGTTGAATCGTGTTAGACCTGTGTATGTTGTATTGGAAATATTGTTGATCTGCTATTTGTGAATAATTGGTGACATGAGGTTGTTGATCGAATGTGATTGTGGATTAACCTGAGGAATATTGATGATGATGTTAGACTGTGATATTGGTATTGTGATACTGTGTTGAGAATAATGATGAACTGGTATATGGTCGATGTGGATAATTAAGGAAAGAATAATGAGTACTGGAAATGGAATTGGATTTGATTGTGAGATGATGATGTAATTGTCACTTGGAAAGTAGTGGTACGACTAGATGGTTAGAGACTAGTTCTGTGGTGCCTTGCCAGAGGGTTTGTTGGTTGGGGGTGTTGACCCCGGATTTGTGATATTGGGATGTTGATCCCGGATTTGTGATATTGGGGTGTTGACCCCGGATTTGAGATATTGGGATGTTGATTCCGGATTTGAGATATGGGGATGTTGATCCCGGATTGTGGTGGGGCCTGACATCCAGAATTAGTTAATAACCAGGTACGACCCTAGCTTGTCCAGTGACGGGGCCCGGAAGATAAAATTGGTAATAAAAATTATTAAGTGTTCTTTGGGTCTTGGTTCAGTATTGATTATGATGTGCTTGACATGATTTAGTAAGATTCCTCTGTCGTGATGTTTGAGTTGGATTCCTTTGTCGTGTGGTATGTGTTAGTTGTTATGGCAGTATCCTTGTGATGTGTTTGTTTGTGCTTGTTTGTTTGAGTTGTATTCCACTGTTATGCTGTTTGTGATAGTTACCTTGTGATGTGAGGGTTTGCTTATTGTTGTGATGGTTGTTTTACTTCGAAAGTATTATGGTTGAATATATCACTGTTTATCTTTCGTCGGTGAGCGTTTCGGACTCACCCCTCGCCTGCGGGGTTTCATCCCGTAGGATGAGTTATTTCATGTACAGGCTTGGTGCATTCCAGACAGGTTGCAGCGTTTCCCTTGGACAGGCTTGGATCCATATGTTGCATGTGTCGCATACAGTGTTAGTTATTTAAAGTCTTCCGCTGTGCATTGTTTTCGCTATTATTGGGCCATTGGGCCGGGATTTATTATTTATGATGTTTTACTATTTTGGGCCGTTGGGCCGAGTTATTGTGATTTACACTGTATGCTAGGCCTTGTTGGGCTGGGTTGTCACAGTTCCGGCCTGTGTTTACTGTGTACGGTAAATACGGGTCGGGGCGTCTCATTTTGGTAGCGGAGCGGGCGTTAGGTCTTGTCGGGCAGTCTATGTGTGTTGTTGACTTGTTTGCATAGTTCGCTCCAGTTGTTTAATATTTTACATCATTTAGTTAGTGCATTATGGATCCAGTCGAGGGACGCCAGCTGTCGCGGAGCATACACACATAAGGTAAATGATGCCATAATATGCGAAAATACAAACATTATTGATAGTACCGATATTTTGATATAAATGGAAATATTAATATTTTGATTGCAAAGGGAAATAGTACATCGATACTTTATATTTTAAAGAGAAATATTACATGGATATTTTATATTATATAAAAAGAGAAATAATACATTGATTCTGATAATTTATAAAAATAAGAAAAATACATTTAACGGTTCGCAACGATATTGACACGGAAGCTGTTTGCGTCACTGTTGACGTTGACCGTGACCCTGTCGCTCCAAGAGAACCACATGCCGCCTCTGTCTCTCTGGCCAGGAATCTCGAACCGGTTAGCTTGAGGGAATCGGAGTGGAATCAGACCGTGATCGTCCCGTGGTTGCCACTGCGTTTCCGTCAGAAGGACCATGTTTGGCTTGTACTGGTTCTTCAAGTCCCTCAGGGTTCGCGAGAACTCCTGAGCACGCCTTGCAACTCCTCTGCAGTTCCACACCAGCAGACGTACCTTTGGCCAGGTTGGAGGTAGCCGAGTCATTCTGGGTATGCTCTGGGCTGTCATTGCGAGCTGGTAGTAAGCGCCTTGCTCCACAGTTTGGCAAGTGGACTCCAAGTTGAACTCTTGAAGCCTATCCGAGATGAAGAACATCACGGAGTTTGCTGAGCCGTAGTAGGAAGTCCTCAGTGTCCCATGGTCCTCTAGGAAGAACACCTCTTCCATGGGAGTGACGAAGAATCTTGAGGAGTAGAGCTCGTCGACGAAAACTAGTCGTGGCATTCTGCCGAGCTCGTTCGACAGCTCTTCAGCACGTTCGTTGACCATGCTATAAGCTAGTCGGTTCCTTCTGCCGAGATTGGCACCTTCGACGAAGAAAACTGGAGATGGAGCAGGCATTTTGATTGGAACGTGGGGGGGTTTGATTTGAACGTTGTGGTGTTGTCTTCTGAGAGTTTTGTTTGCTTTAATGCTTTTGATGTTTTACACATCACCGCTCCTTCTTTTATACACTTTTGGGGAGCGTGATTACCCTTTTTTTTGATTTTCAAGATCTTGCCTTTTGAACTTTACCGTTGCTTGCATTTATTGCTTTACGCGTTTTTCGGACCCATGCCAGAGATTTTCAGCCTATTTTCAACACATGATTTTATTTCGCTCTGGCTACCTTGTCTTTTGTTTTATGGTCTTTCTATAAATTTCTTGCATCTTTTATCACAAGCATCCGTGACCGTTGAGGCTAGACGGATGGGGCCGTATCTCGAGCAGAGCGCATGTGCGACAAGCTCACAGCTGTTCGGACATCGTGGAGAGATACGTTGTCTTGAGAGACGTTTTTGGCTTACGCGGAAATTGTGAACAAGTGGGTAACGTGTCCTTCGAGAGACACAAGATGTGCTCGTGATCATCGCCGTGCGAGTTAACGATACAGGACGTTCTCGTGATCATCGCCTTGCCTGTTGTCGGGTATCTTTTTCACGAGGTTAACAGACGTCATCGTTAGTTGTACGTGACACGTTTCTCGGGATCGAGGATGTCTACGATCGATTTAGAACACCGATCATGAAATATTTTTGTTTTAACTTCTTTATATTTTGGTCTTGTTAAATGTGATTTAATTTTAGTTTATTTATATTTGATTTTATATTCATATTGTTGATTTTGTTTTGCTTGAAATGTTTTTTTTTTAACATTCTGTTAGCACGAGTTTACATAATTTAACAAGACTTTTGATTTAAAAAGGAAATTTATTTTATTAATTTCATAATAAGGTTTTACAACAGACAAGAAGTACTCTCTATGGAGTTACTTGTTTCCCAAGATCCTTTACAAGCTTCCTTAAGTTTTCTACGTTGGACGAGAGTGCCATACACGCCACTTCGATCTGCATCACCGCAGAGCTGACCTTCTTCAGGGAAGCGTTCAGCTGTGAAAGTGTCTGAAGTGGAGTGCTGCTCTGCGCCGTTCCTTTGCCTTTCCTATCAGTAGAAGGCTCTTCCTTGCTGGCGCGTTTCTTCTGCCGTCTTGGAGAGACGACCATATGCTCCTTAAGGCCGACGATGTTCGTCTTGAAGCGTTTCTTCGGAGGTTCCTCTTCATCGGAGCTTGTTTGGAAAGCCTTGCCACCGATGTAGCTGTTGTTCTCGGAGTCTGAAGTCGTTCGAGAACGAAGTGGAGAGTCCATGGCTGAGAGTGAATGTCTCAGTTGTGAGGTTTGGTATTTATAAGCAGATGAGATGTCGCTTAAGGGGTATAAGCGGTATCTCATGTTGAGTTTGGACACCTGGCAGAGTGTGCCAGAAGCTTATCGTGGTAGGACCCACGGATAAGACAGAATTTCGGGGACGAAATTCTTTTTAAGGTGGGTAGACTGTAACAGCCCGGGTAAATTTTGATTTTTACCGGGACTGTAGAAATTGTTTCACCGCGATTTACTGTAGAATTAATCTCGGGTAATTAATTCGAGGTAAATCGGTAGTCGTTTTTCGAAACCGAGAGTTTTCCCGCGCTCGGGAGCATCTTCCTAACTAACCAAGCCTCGGTTTCCAGTTCCGAGACTTGGACGACGTTCAGGGGAATTAATCGGATTTTCCGAGCCCAAGTCATATTTTTGGACTCGGGACGGGATTTGTCGGAAAGACGGGATTCCGACGCGAGAATCCGGACCGGCCGAATGTGGTTGCCCGAGCCACTCTTCTTCCTTCTTTTCCTTCCTCCTCCTCTTTCCCGGCAACGTTCCTTCTCTCTCCCGGGTTTTCCTTCAGCCGCGGGCCCCACCTCTCTTCCTTCTTTCTTTCTTTCCCTTCCCTTCCTTTCTTTTCTCCTTTCTTTCTTTTCTTTTCCATTTTTCTCCTTCCGTCGGCCCTTTCTTTTTCTCTTCACCCGTGACCAACCGACCCCTCCACCACCCTCTTTTCTTCTTTCTCCCCTTGTCTTTTTCTTCCATTTTCTTCCCCTCACTCCACGATTTCTTCACACCGGCCCCTCCCCAACTTTCTTTCTTTTTTTTCAATCTCTTCTCCATACCTTTTTCTTCCCTGCTTCCCTGCTCTTCTTCCCTCGGTCGCCGCCACCTCCCGGAAACCAACACCCATCTTTCTCCTCTGCTCCGCCCTGCACGCAGCCATCGCCGAGGCAAGGGATGCGTCGCCTCCTTCCTTCGCCGTCCTCTCGCTGCAGATCGGCGCCACCTGCATCTCCACTCACCTGTGCCGCCGTCGCCGGAGCTGCAGCAACGGCAGTCACCTGCGAGTCTCTCCACCTTGCCGTCCTCTCCTACTTCTCTCTCGCGTTGCCGCCGCCGAGAGGAGGTCCACCACAACCCGCCGACGAAGCAAGCCGCCACCTGCAGCCTCGCGTCGTCGCCTCCTTGCCGAGCGGTGCTACTGTTCGTTTTCCCCTCACGTCGCACATCGTTCGCAGCCGTTCTCGTCCCGCGCTGCCCAGCCTCGCTGCGTCTTTGGCGAGCTAAATTCCGGTGAGTAATTTGGGTTAAAGCCGGAATCAGCCTTGGGCCGATTTAAGCCTGGGCTTGTAATCTTGGATTGTTGGGCTAATTCCTTCTTGATTTATGTTTCCTGTTGCTTGTGGTATCATTGTTATTGGATGGATGTTGGATATTTCTTTGGGTGGATGTTGATGTTGTTGTTGTTTTTGTTGTTGTGGATGTGTTGATGGTCAATGAACAGTGGCTGATAGGGTATTTTGGGGGGTTGCCGTGAACAGTAAACAGAGGACTTGTGCTTTGCCGCGATGAACAGTGCTGCCGGATTCCGGCAGTCTCGGGCCTATTCCGGCGAAGCCTCGGGATTTTTCCGGCGAGCCCGGAAACGGACTTTGGGTAATTTCTTGGACTCACATTATACCTTGGCACGGGTTTGGGCTCGGTTGCACAACGGACTCGGAAACGGGCCGAACGTGCGGAGGCCCATATTACCGTGACATATATGCATTACCAATGGACCCCGAACTCTAATAACGAAACCCGAACAACGTTAATGAGCCCGGACTCTTAATTTTTTTAATTAAAATAAAGATTTAATTTAATTAATCAAATATTAACTATTAATTCCATGTAGGTTTTGTAATTCGATTTATAATTTTATTTTGTGTTGGACCATTAGAAAGACCTATAGTATTTAAATACCGGTTTAGTTAATTTATATTTGGACCCTTAATAATTAAAAGCCCAATTATTCACTTGATTTAGTTGTCAAATGTAAGTCTAAAAAAAAAATAATTATGATTATTGATGAATTATAGACACATACGTATAAATGATTATATACATATATCCTACCAAAATTTATGTTTAGCTAAATAACGAAGTACAACTTTAATTAATACATAAATATATATATGGTAAAATGGGGATTATCTACTATATAGGTATAAATATGGTTACACAAGATATACGTTTAATCTAGTATCGATCTATGTGTAAATATACGTGTATATAAACGTAATTTAAATGTTTATGATTTCTCGTATCTTAAGTGACCAATGGGCCGGGATATCGGCTTGAACGCTCGGTTTTGGTTTTAATTTAAAAATTAAGTATAATTAGAATACCGATAGGAAGCTCAGTTTCAGTTTTAATTTGAAATTTAGTATAAATGGTATAATGAATAAAGAGGTTAATTTCGTAATAAAGAAATTGGATAAGGAAGCCGTATAACGATTTCTAAACCGGTATCATGCATAATCATTTTGTTGTGCATTATAAGTGATTATTTTGTTCCTATATGTACGTATAGGGTATCGGGATTGGACTGGATAGCAGTTTCAGAGACATACCAGGTGAGGATGGATAAACCTTGATATGTGCCCGTAATGCTGTGTGTGTATTTTGTTGTTTGTTTGATTTGCTGGATTGACTTTGGTTGGGGGTGTTGACCCCGGATTTGTGATATTGGGATGTTGATCCCGGATTTGTGATATTGGGGTGTTGACCCCGGATTTGAGATATTGGGATGTTGATCCCGGATTTGAGATATGGGGATGTTGATCCCGGATTGTGGTGGGGCCTGGCATCCAGAATTAGTTAATAACCAGGTACGACCCTAGCTTGTCCAGTGGCGGGGCCCGGAAGATAAAATTGGTAATAAAAATTATTAAGTGTTCTTTGGGTCTTGGTTCAGTATTGATTATGATGTGCTTGACATGATTTAGTAAGATTCCTCTGTCGTGATGTTTGAGTTGGATTCCTTTGTCGTGTGGTATGTGTTAGTTGTTATGGCAGTATCCTTGTGATGTGTTTGTTTGTGCTTGTTTGTTTGAGTTGTATTCCACTGTTATGCTGTTTGTGATAGTTACCTTGTGATGTGAGGGTTTGCTTATTGTTGTGATGGTTGTTTTACTTCGAAAGTATTATGGTTGAATATATCACTGTTTATCTTTCGTCGGTGAGCGTTTCGGACTCACCCCTCGCCTGCGGGGTTTCATCCCGTAGGATGAGTTGTTTCATGTACAGGCTTGGTGCATTCCAGACAGGCTGCAGCGTTTCCCTTGGACAGGCTTGGATCCATAGGTTGCATGTGTCGCATACAGTGTTAGTTATTTAAAGTCTTCCGCTGTGCATTGTTTTCGCTATTACTGGGCCATTGGGCCGGGATTTATTATTTATGATGTTTTACTATTTTGGGCCATTGGGCCGAGTTATTGTGATTTACACTGTATGCTAGGCCTTGTTGGGCTGGGTTGTCACAGTTCCGGCCTGTGTTTACTGTGTACGGTAAATACGGGTCGGGGCGTCTCAATATAAATATTTACTTATCCTCACCTTAGTCGATAAATTCCTCGTGAGTCTCCCCCACAGGTTCCAAGCCCACGTTCACGTCCTCTTCACCTAGATGTATTAGCACATGATCATATAAGTGCACACCAAAATGATATGAATGTGTTTGTCTAATATGATACTGTTACACCATGACTAATATTATAGATTCACTATATATGTATATTATAAAATATTATTTGAGGATATTCTCCACGGTTCTTAGCGTATAATTGTCTTTCCTGTTACGTATATATGTGTATATAAATGTGTATATATATATATATATATATTTCCTAGGAAACTATTTGTAATAATTTGAAGTTATGTGTATATCATATATGTATTATGTTCAGGCCCAGCTTGTATTTAAAGACTTTGATGCAGGCCCAAGTCACAAGGACCAGGCCGTGATGCAAGTCTAAGCTTGAGCCCACTATTCGTCCACATCCAGACAACCCATTAGCCTCATTCACTACTCACCAGATTCTTCTCTCCCGCTGGTTCTGCAACGAAGTGAGGAGGAGACGGGGATGTCACTGCACGGCGACGGGCGACGACGCGCGGCTGCAGGTGTGGTGAAGGACGACCACTGAAAGCTGAGGCGTGACCCGCTTGTCACTGCAGTTCGTGCGGCAGTGGAGACTTGCTGCGGTGGCCTGTTCGCTGGTGGTGGCGTAACGCGGCGGGAACACGTACGGTAGCGTGAGAGAGGTCGGTGTCGTGGTTGCTTGCAGGCGGCGGCGAGCGAGGGTGCAAGGGCGGCGAGGAGAAGAGTGGAGGAGGAGAGGCGGGGCAGCAAGGAGAGGAACCGGAGCGACGGTCGACCTTGCTGGTGCAGGCGCGGTGGTGGTTCAGCTGCAGTTGGTGCGTGCAGTGGCAGTGGTGGGTGGTGTTCCCGTCCGGTGGTGACGCGAAGGTAGAAGAAGGAGATGATGGGTGCTGCGTACTTTTGTTTTCTTTCTTTTTTTTTTCTTTTTATTAAAAAAAAAAAGGGAAGACTTGTACGGAGAAGGAAGGGAATGGGTAGCTACTGGGTGTAGACTGTTGAGGATGAGCAAGCTGAGTGTGTGAAGTTGGAAGCTGGGTTTACTGTGGGTGCTGGTGTTTATGGTTTGGGAAAACTATAGCTTATAATCAGAAAAAGAAGAAGAAACATGTGAGGAAGGCTGAGGAAAAAGGAAGGGGTGTCTGCCACATTTCTTCAACCGGGGATAATCATGAAGGAGCATGCACCATTGAGCTGGAAAGAAACTAAGCCAGCAAAAGTTTTATTATTATTATTATTATTATTATTATTATTATTATTATTATTATTATTATCATCATCATCATCATCATCATCATCATCATCATCATCATCATCATCATCATCATCATCATCATCATCATCATCATCATCATCATCATCATCATCATCATCATCATCATCATCATCATCATTATTATTATTATTATTATTATTATAGCAAAAGACAAAGAAGAAGAAACATGTGAGGAAGGCTGAGGAAAAAGGAAGGGGTGTCTGCCACATTTCTTCAATCGGGGATAATCATGAAGGAGCATGTACCATTGAGCTGGAAAGAAACTAAGCCAGCAAAAGTGGGCAGCCCGCTCATTCTAGTCGTCCAGCCCTCTTCACGAACTTGTACAATCGATGCCACAAAGTGGGCAGCCCGCTTTTCTATGTTATAGAGACTTATATGTAAGTATTGAAAGTGAAGATAGTCTACATAACGTAACTCTTCCACCAAAAAGCAGTGTTTAGCTGTTGTCAGTGCCAACTCAAGGGCCTCGATCGTTGGGTGAAGGGAGGAATCGCTGAGTCAAATTGGAATTCATTGTCAACTCATCCATAACTATTTAGTAAAAATACCATCTCTAGGAGTCATCTTTACTTTAACTTTAATAGTATAGTATAGTAGACTCCTGTCCTCTTCTGCCCGAGAAAAAAAGTTCCAGAGGCATCTTCCGGGACTCGAAGTAACGACCGTAGGCATGGGAATGGTGGCTTCAACGGCATCTCTTCTCCTGGCCGGAGGACCATAGAAAAAAAGTCCTGAACTCCAGAACAAAGAAAGGGGATAGATTGAATACTGAAATCGTACTGCTACTGCAACAGGAAAGATTCCAGATGAAGAAAGAAGCCCAAACATCACGATTCTGCCATGAGTTTCAAACTTGAATTTGGATTTGATTCAAAAATCCCAGAGTCGAATTTCGAACTATTGAAAGATCTCAAAAATGACGTCACTATTATATAGATCGCGGATGGAATTCATTTATTTCTCTCAGGAGTGGCTTGTTTTGCGGGGCACAAACGATAGGAAGAGTGGAGGATAGGCCGACGCTTTCTTTTCTCTTTCTAGCTTTAGCCAGATGCTTGCTTGTAGTTTAATACTAGCTTAAGATCTGCGACCGCGGATATTCCGATACCTCATATCCTATTAATAGAAAACGCAATAAAGGTAAATGAAAATAGAAATAGGGATCGGATCCAGGACATTGACTTCATTTATCATACTATCGGGGTGAAACAGCGGATCTAAAGAATGACAGAGGCCAAACCCTATATTTTTTTCAAATTCATTAAGATTTCATCGAATAAAGTGAGTAAGGGGGTGGCATAAGTCCTAAGAATCAATAGATTCATGGTCCAATCCCCCCATGATGTATTTTTTTTTACAATCTTTTTAATTGATAGAGGGATCAAATAGTATATTCTTTTTTTGGTAGTTTGGAGGATTCGAAATATGACTATTGCTTTCCAATTGGCTGAATTTCGCGAGGAAACATACACTTTCCGTTTTACAGAAAAGGTTGAAAAACATACTTATTCCGAGTCAGGCGGAGAACTACACTGGAGTACCGATATAGATCATACATCTGCATTTCCATCTAACAATGTTCGTCTTTTACCAAAATGACTTGCTTTTGGTAAAAGACGAACATTGTTAGATGGAAATGCAGATGGAAAAGATAGATAATTTAGAAGATATGATCGATACGTATCGGACATATCAATTTCAAATGGTAAAAAGAAAAAGAGAAAAAGAATAGGAATAGGAAACTCACCAAACCATTTGCCATCTCGCTATCTCTCTCCACGGGAACTATCTGGAAATCAAAAGTGAAAAAGTAGCTGCCAAATGGAGTACTGAACTGGCTGCGGCATGTGAAGTATGGAAGGAGATTAAATTTGAATTCCCAGCAATGGACACTTTGTTTAGAGTCTGAGTCGAGTGAAAACGAGAGGATACTCACAAGTACTTAAGCATGTTAAGAAAGATAGGCTGAAAGTGCTAGTATAATAGAGAGAGATTATTTGAAAGGTACTACTTGACTCTATCGAAGGCCCAAGAATCCGCTGGACATCTCAGCGGCGGGACGAGAAAGAAGACCGAAGAAAGTTCATCACCACTACGGTGAAAGTGAAGCCCTTAGATCTCTTTCTCAACCTGCTAGCTCTCCCGAACAAGAGAACTCCTAAAAGAAACCGAGCAAAAGTTCCTAGATTCATGGAGATATAGAAGAGCATATAAGTTATCATGCTTGCATATCCACCATTTGAGGCGCTTTTTCGCCTTCTCTTCGCTCTGGACAGGAGCGCTAGTGGACACGGGGAGGGAGCGGGCGAAGCGTGTCGTTCGTAATGGAAAGAAAGAGACCACTACTTCGCCTCTTTGTTGGCGCTTCAAAAGGCTTAGATTCTAAGGGCGCTACTGACCTAGCAGCAAACTTGTATGAAGGGCCCCCATTTGGAACCGATGGTACGATCCCAATGCGAGCTGTGATTATCACGCTGGAGCCATAGGGCATTCCACCGAAACTTTTGATTGCGTAATCCACGAGCTTGACGGGGGTTTGGTTGTATTGGATGTCGGGTATGTAACGGAGTTGACCCCCCGGAAAGATTAAGCAGCGGTGTAGCCAATATTTGCATTTTAGTTAAACATATTGTAGAATAGTATTGCAGTTCCTTCCAAGTTTGACTATCGGTCTTTGAACTTTGTCTCTTTTTTCGGGGTACAGGTCTCTTTTTTACTCACAGTAATGGAGTAAGGCATCGACTTCCCAATAAGTTTTTTGATTCCCTAAAATCCTTCTTTGAAAAAGCATTGTCGCTTGTTTAGGGTAAGGGGAAGACGGGGACAACTATTTTCATTAGGTCAGTTCCTTTCTTTCCTGAGGCATGAACACCTTGTGGGCTCAGAGTAGTATGTATGCTCCGTATGTCTTTAACAAAGTCAAGTTCTAGTACCCCCTCTTTTTGCCATTGCACTTCCCAATCAAATTCATCATAACACTCATAATGATCAATTTTGCGAAGAGAAGAAAGTTAACTAATTAAGTGAGGTGCGAAGCGATGTGATTAATTTTTCATAAGGATACTGAATAGTTACTGGTAAACGATTTGCGTGAGATAAAGTAATCATGAAACTTTGACCAATGTGGAATTCTAGAAAGTCCTAGCTTATCTGTCTAAAAATAAGGAGTTGAAAAATTCCACTTCCCCTTTCCCCCGGCCAGAACCACACGTGCAAGTTTCCCTGCATGTGGCTCGCCCGTGCTTTCCAAAGCGCTACCTGTGACTCAGCATGGGAGAAGGGGGCGGTTACTCGAAAGAAAGGAGAGGGATGAAGTGAGGTTTAGGGAGGGAAAGCGTGGTTGACAAGCCACTTCGAGGAGGCGACTGGACTGCAGTGCTTTCATCAAATGATGCATGTGGGCTGAGCCATTCCCATCCCAAACAGACTACTGTTATAATAGCCAGCTGAAAAACGCTAGCTAGCTAGGCTAGCGCGCAATGGCTTTCTCTGAGAGGGGCTCGTTTCTTCATTTTGCAAGTTCGTTATTACGGGTAGCTCCTACAAAAGATCGGCCCTTTGAGGTAGAGTGACAGAATGCAACTTCTGAACACCTGGATCAAGTCTAAGGAAATGAGCCCTCTTTAGAAGGTAGTATATACTTATGGACCCATTGGTAAAGGAAGACTCCCTAGAGAGTAGCTGCTATCAGAAAAGCAAAAATTCTATTTAAGACAGCACCTTTAGTATCGGGGAGTGAAATAGAACATGAAACCGTAAGCTCCCAAGCAGTGGGAGTCGACCGCTCTACCACTGAGCTACTGAGGAACAAGACCGAGAGTTATTTAATAAACGTGCTATAAAAGAAGGGGCTTACCTGCAAAATCCATTCACTACCGAGAGTTATTTAATAAACATGCTATCAATCGCCTGCCCATCTAGACCTTCAGATTTAGACGTTCAAGTGGAATTTGGAGCCAAAAGTTCCAACTAAAAGGACAAAATGATTTTTTCCCCCTCTATGCCTTGCGGTAATGATTCCTCTAGCGAAAATGAAAGATTCCAGTTCTAAGGGTTAGAAAGTTAAAACATAAGAAAAATCAAATAGAGAACAAATACGAAAACTTCGAAAATATTCGAAAATCGAAAGATTTGGATCTGAATATAGAATAAAATAAGAAAGAATTCGAAATCAAAAAAGAAGAATATATTAAAGGGAATAATTGAAGAATGAAAAGTGAATAGCTAGGATTCCTGCAGTTTACTAAATTCCTTTGGATGTACAATTTCTGTTAGGGGAGCCCGCTTAGCTCAAGACCAGGGAATTGAACCCATAACACTGCACGAGAGACCTTACCATCGGAGGCACGAAAACCAGGAGACCAAGGCTGCACAGAGAGTGGCTTTTTCTCCCGTAGCTAAGGTGCTTGGTTGCGCTGCCGAGATCCTTATTTATACAGGACAGATTAATCTATCTATAAAGTGCAAGATGCCCCTTTAGGAAAGATGACCCCCCTTTCTTTTTAATGACTGATTGATTTTGAATAAAAACCTTCCTAATAGCCGGTCATATGTATCGGACTAACTTCGGGATTGGGCACAGTCTAAAAGATCTTTTAGAAGTGCATACTCCCCCCGGAGGGCGATTGGGACGTGGAAGAACCAGAGAATCGTTCTCCATCGGGATGACGGGCGGTGTGTACAAGGCCCAAGAACGAATTCACCGCCGTATGGGCACTTTTTATACTTCGTGGGTGCAACATCAACAAATTCGCTCATGATCAAGTTACATCTTACGAGAATAGAGGAGGGTTTAGATCGACCCGAAGAAATATGTATAAAAGTATTTGCTCCAAGAATGGATCCTAGAATTCCGATTTGGTTTCGATCCATTGATAAAATGGCCATTTGCCATCTCGCTATCTCTCTCCACGGGTATCTCAGGAATCCGTCGGAAAGACGGACAGAGGAATTTCCTCCATCAAATTCACTAGTTCCAACGGAGGGTTCCAAACCAGCTCCGGGGCAGGGGCATTGAAGCTTCCGTCTTAGTGTGGGTGAGTTTTTGATTTTCTTGTTAAGATTCTATCAATCGATGGGAAACCTCGTTCAAGCTGAATCCAATACCTGTAGTGCCTCATTTGACTGAAAGCGGGAAGCACCGCATCTGAGGAGTAATGCTTCCTAGCAGGGGACAGAGAATAGGACCACTTAGATCAGTAAAAAAAGAGGAGACATTCCATCTTCCGAGACCGAAACTTTGGGCGGACTTTCGGTTGTTGGTCAGTTGGTATTAACAACTGAGTAAAAGTAAAACATTCCTTCTTGGACGCCCCCTTCGTGCCACGCCCGGCCTTGTGCTGTGCCGTGGGGAAAGAGAGACTCAATATATAATGATATTCTTCGTTCTGCCTTTCTATCTTTATTATTATTGAGACATTTCCGGCCGAATGCTTGATTTCTGTCCTAGTTGATCCTGATCCTATTGATGCGCTGATAAAGCAATTCACACACATGGGAATTTAAAATGATAATAAGCCAACTAAAGGTTAGTGTTGGGCTCAGTCACTTCCCTTCGTCCCTAGTCAGTCTTCTCTTCGTGCTCGCATTGCCATATCGCCAAATCTACCTACGTCTTCATAAGCATACTATGGATCTCCTTCGTTTAATTTAGACTTTCGAATTCTTTGGAATTTTTTTGGTGAAACAATACTGCGAAGATCGAAAAGAAACTGCAATGGGAAGCAAGGCTGTAAGGCGGAGCGAATCCGGAAAGATTGCCTCAGTTCGGATTGTTCTCTGCAACTCGATCCTTAAAATCAAAGGGAAGCAACTAAGACTCAAATCAGGCGAGTAAGGTATAGGAAGAGCATACTACTGGAATCTAAATAAACCTAGAATAAAGGAGAACTATACACTCCTCATGGAGTAATGATCTACGTGAATCGGGGTGTTTTTGCTGTTGGAAAACGGAAAGTAAGAAGAGGTCTCAAATGTTTATTTTCTTTTTGTAAATATTGTTCAGAAATAGTTCTCCATCCTTTCTGTGGACTATGGGTAATTGGTCAAATTTTCTTTTCTGAATTAATGTAGTCTTTCTTTTCTTAGGCTCTCGTAGAGTGCTAAACTTCCTTTTGAGAAGTGTTAGAACAATGGATCCTGCAAGGAAAGAAGCGCGCATTCGCGCTACCAGAGAGCGCATAGAGGGTTTGGAGGAGAGGCAGCATTCGGGGGTTAAGAAAAAAGAAATGTCGAATCAGGATCAACTAGGACAGAAATCTACAATTGAGAAGGTTTTATCCATAAAATTTCCAGCTATCCGAGATCGAGGCATAAATGGTCAGTCTTTTTGAAGGTTATAGTTAAAGCTACTAGTAGGAAAGCAAAATAACTCGTTAGAGTAGGCATAAAAGAGCTAAATCAACTTTTTTCTTTTGTTATACCATCATCATCATCATCATCATCATCATCATCATCATCATCATCATCATCATCATCATCATCATCATCATCATCATCATCATCATCATCATCATCATCATCATCATCATCATCATCATCATCATCATCATCATCATCATCATCATCATCATCATCATCATCATCATCATCAACATCATCATCATGTGAGGTGGTAATAACATGTAGCCCTTGTTTCTCGAGGACTTCTAGCAGAGCCGGATCAAGTTTGAAAGGCTCCGGTTCTGGTGGCCCTGGAACACGAGCCNATTATTATTATTATAGCAAAAGACTTATATGCTCTTTCTAGTTTTTCTTAGTAGTAATACTAACCTAAGGGTATAATCGTCTTTTCACGGTTTACCCACTCCGGAAAATTCTGTAAAATATCCAAAGTGTGGTTCGAGACTCGGAATTGGAATCCGATGCTTGGTTTACCATAAAATAATTTCTATGATTATTTTTATATGGTAAATTACTGTACAAAGTATTTTACAGTCCGGTAAAAATACAAAATTTTTTTTTTACCCGGGCTGTTACAGTCTACCCCCCTTAAAAGAATTTCGTCTCCGAAATTCACTCCGATCCGGTGAAGAGATGCGGATACTGGGATCGCATGTGCTCCTCGACTTCCCATGTTGACTCGTTAGCGGAATGCTTACTCCACTTGACCTTTACCATGGGAATGGTGCGGTTCTGTAACTGCCGTACTTTCCGAGCAAGAATCTGTTCCGGTACTTCTGTGTAGGTAAGATCTTCTGCCACTTCAACATCCACCGGGGCCACGATATGACTAGGATCTGATCGGTACCTCCTTAGCATGGAGACGTGAAACACGTCATGAATGCGTGAAAGCTCTTCAGGTAAGGACAACTTGTAAGCCAAAGGTCCGATCCTCTCTACGATTTCATATGGCCTGATATACCTTGGACTCAGCTTTCCTCTTTTGCCGAACCTGATCACACCTTTTCTGTGAAGGCCCTCTCTTCGAGGGACCCACCATATTCAGGTATTGTTACATCACTCCCTCCGCCCGATTAAATCCTTTACCATGCTGCAGCACTAGGGATTCGAATTCGGGACGTGATGCTTTTTATCCCCCTCAAGGAGAGCACCTTCACCAATTCATTATTTCATTTCCAGGGTGCAACTCTGAGGAAAACCTTCTCACCAACGTTATACTCCATCTCACGTCGGTGTTTGTCGGCATAGCTCTTCTGCCGATCCTGAGCAACTCTCTTGCACTGTTTCACTGTCTGAATCTTGTCAACTGTCAGTTGGACTAAATCCGGTCCAATGATCAGTCTCATACCTTCTTCATCCCAACATACCCGACTTCTACACTTCCTTCCATAGAGAGCCTCAAAAGGTGGCATACCAATGCTGGAATGGTAGCCGTTGTTATATGCAAACTCTGCTAAGGGTAGATACTTATCCCAACCCCCACTGAAGTTAAGAGCACAAGCCCTAAGCATATCTTCTAGTGTCTGTATGGTCCTCTCGGACTGTCCATCTGTCTGAGGATGAAAAGTAGTGCTGATGCTCAACTTGGTTCCCAAAGCAGCTTGTAAACTCTTCCAGAATCGTGATGTGAATCTGGGATCTCTGTCTGAGACTATGGACTTTGGAATCCCGTGTAGTCTCACAATCTCAGCAACATACTTACTCGCCAAAGTGTCCATGGTATCAGTTTGGCGAATAGAGAGGAAATGAGCCGATTTTGTTAATCGGTCAACGATGACCCAAATAGCATCATGTTGCCTCCGAGTCATCGGTAAACCAATCACAAAATCCATAGTGATCATCTCCCACTTCCACTCCGGTATTGTCAACGATCTCATCTTGCCTGCTGGAGCCTGATGTTCAGCTTTCACCTGCTGGCAAGTAATGCATCTTGCGACATACTCGACTACATCCTTCTTCATACGAGGCCACCAAAAATGACTCCTCAGGTTCTGATACACCTTGGTGCTTCCAGGATGCATCGCATACGGTGTCATATGACCTTCATCCAGAATCTGACTACGCAGGTTACTGACATTGGGTACACATACCCGTTTCCCAATCATCAATGCTCCATCATCAGCTATACGAAACTTGTCTTCTTTTCCACTCCTTACTCCTTCCTTCAGCTTGACCAGGTCGGGATCTCCATCTTGTAACTCCACTATCCATCCTCTTAGGTTGGACTTGACACTCATGTGTGCCAGCAAGGCTCCTGTTTCATCCACTGTCAAGTCAACTCCCAACTTCGTTAACTCGATTAGTGAAAACATCGAGTAACTAGTGGAGGCATCATCCGGTTGTCTCCGGCTCAAAGCATCAGTTACCACATTAGCCTTTCTTGGGTGATACTCGATAGTACAGTCATAATCATTAAGCAACTCAACCCAACGTCTTTGTCGCAGGTTAAGCTCCTTCTGAGTCATGATGTACTTAAGGCTTTTGTGGTCGGTGAAGATTCGACACTTCTCTCCAAACAAGTAGTGTCTCCAAATCTTTAGAGCCAAAATCATAGCTGCCATCTCAAGATCATGAGTCGGGTAGTTCTTCTCATGAGTCCTTAGCTGTCTGGAAGCATAGGCAATTACTCGTCCTTCTTGCATCAGCACAGCTCCTAAGCTAAGACCTGATGCATCACAAAACAGCATGTACTCAACTCTTGGCTTCGGTACTGTTAGTACTGGTGCCGTGGTCAGCTTCTTCTTAAGCTCCTCAAAACTCCGTTGGCACTCCGGGCTCCAAACAAAAGCTTGTTCTTTCCTTAATAGCTTAGTCATGGGACTGGCTAATAAGGAAAAACCTTCTATGAACCTCCGATAATATACTGCAAGGCCAAGAAAACTCCTGACTTCGGACACATTCTTAAGAGGCTCCCACTCCAACACAGCCTTAACTTTGGCAGGATCAACCTTTATTCCATCCCCGCCTACTACATGTCCGAGGAAGGAAGCTTCTCCAAGCCAAAATTCACACTTGTTGAATTTGGCATACAGCTACTTCTCCCTTAACCTTTGAAGCACTATCCTCAAATGCTCTTCGTGCTCTTCCTTGCTCTTGGAGTAGATGAGGATATCGTCGATGAAGACCACAACAAACTTATCCAGGAACTCATTCAGCACCAAGTGCATCAAGCACATGGATACTGTCGGTGCATTGGTCAAACCAAAAGGTACCACAGTGAATTCGAAGTGGCCATACCGTGTGCGAAAAGCTGTCTCGGTATGTCCTTCTCCGAAAACTTGATCTGGTGATAGCTCGATCGGAGATCAATCTTTGAAAACACCGTTACTCCTTGAAGCTGATCAAAAAGATCATCAATCCTTGGTAACGGGTACTTATTTTTTATTGTCACCTTGTTGATCTGGCGATAGTCTACACACATACGCAGACTACCATCCTTCTTCTTCACGAACAAGACTGGTGCACCCCATGGTGAGGTACTAGGTCTGATGAAACCTTTCTCCAGTAGTTCGTCTAGCTGCTTCTTCAGCTCCTGAAGCTCTATCGGTGCCATCCTGTACGGTGCCATCGAGATAGGTGTAACTCCAGGTATAAGCTCGATGGTGTATTCAACCTCTCTGTCAGGTGGCAAACCAGGTAGATCATCTGGAAAAATATCAACAAACTCCCTCACAACTGGTACATCCTCCGGGGGAGGATCTTGTATTTCTTCACCTGAAATGTGAGTCAGCAAAGCATCTGGTCCATGTTGCTTCATTCCGTAGCCCTGGGTAGCAGAGATACTACATGTGGTTGTAGTTCTCCCCACTCCGGACATAACAATCAATAGGCCTTCGGCGGATGTCAGCCTCACTTGCTTAGCTCGGCAATCCACCAAAGCTTGATACTTCGACAACCAATCCATGCCTAGGATTATATCAAATCCTCCCATGTTCATGACAATGAGGCGAGCAGGAAAGGTTTCGTCCCCGAACTCTAACGGCACATCCTTACAAACTCTATCTAATCTCACTATGATGCCTGCGGGTAATCTAATCCTCATCGGTTTTTCTAGGGATACATCTTCACAGTTATGTTGCATAGCATAGGTTTGGGCTATAAAGGAATGTGTAGCTCCAGGGTCAATTAATGTTAATGCAACACTACCATGTACTGTAAAGATACCTGCTATAACTTGGGCAGCATCAGGGTCTTCTTCTGCGGTAATGACAAAAGCTTTGGGAACTGCTATGCTTTGATTAGAACCAGATTGGGTCCTTGCTGAAGGATTCTCACGACCAAGACCTTGTCCATGAGCTCTGGATCCACTTGGCACGCTAGCTACAGAGGTCTGAATTGTTGGTGCCGGTGCAGAGTTACTGGCCCTCCCAAGCTTTGGGCATGCATAACGATAATGTCCCAACTCATTACACTCAAAGCATCTGACCAATGATATGGGACGTCGGAAGCGATCATCTCCAGAACTAGTCACTCCGGGTCCACTCCATCCTCCAGTCGAAGCTCCGCGGTTGTTAGTCCAACCACGTCCATCAGTCATCTGCTGTTACTGTCCTCGTCCAGATGTAGGTGCACTAGCGGCAGGTACCTATGGCTTCTTGTTCTGACTAGGAGGAACCTGCGGTGCATTTCTCTTCCGGCGGTACTCCTGTTGATCACGCCATGTAACTTCAGCCTTCTGAGCATCCCTTACCATGTCCTGATATCCAGCATAATCGTTGCATCCTATGATAGCTCGGATGTCAGGATGTAGACCTCTCCAGAAAAGTTGGCATCTGGCTTTGGTAGTTGCTACCAGATCTCCAACATACAGAGACAAACGATCAAACTTCTTCTCATACTCTGTCACGGTCATATTATCCTGGCGCAATTCTAGGAATTCGCGCTGCATGCGTTCCTGAAATTCTTCAGTAATGAACTTGTCCTTGAACATGGCCGTGACCTCAGCCCATGGCATCACCACTGGTTTCGGCAGGTCTCTTGTGGTAGATTCCCACCATGTTGCTGCTTCTTCACAGAAAAGAGAAGCGACATAGTTCGCCCACTGGTCAGTTGTGCACCTGATCTTAAGCATGACCCTGGCGATCTGACGTAACCACTCGTCCGCCTCAGGAGGGTCAGTCGCTCCTGAAAAAGGCTCAACTCCAAGCTCAGATAGCTTGGTAAAAACAGGGTCTTCGACTGGTCCCCCGGCTGTCTGCAGATGAAGGATCTGGGTCATCATGTGCATCATCTGCAAGGACATCTGGTATGGCATACCCGGTACCCCATCGTAGACATGTGGTTCTTCTTCGTACGCATGCGGTTGTCCGATTGACACTTGGTCCTCTTCCAAGTGTTGTTGGGAGACATGCTGGTGTCCCTCAGCCGGATCCATCTCGTCCTTCCTATATGAAGATGTATGCATGAGTATTATATTTATAACATGTGGAGCAGGATATGCACAGACAATCAAACAACAACCAAGGACCTACAGCCCGCTCCGCTACCAAAATGAAACGCCCCGACTCGTAATTACCTTATACACAGTAAACACGTGGGACCACATACTATCACAGCATCCACAGTGGTAAATATCACAACCAATAATAATAATACAATAACAGTACATCATACATCAACAGTACTTGCCCCGGCACAGAGACATTATTACAACAAGCATAAGAACTGACACTTGGTCCTCTTCCATGATAGTGATGCATCGCAGGATGGATCCGGGCCTGGCAGAGGGTGCGCCACAGCTTACCTCGAACGTACCTGAGCTACGCACAATCAAACTACGCGACCAGGTCACGCAGGCGAGGGGTGAGTCCAAAGTGCTCACCGGGTGAATTCCATAAGCAAACATACATATACAAGCAACCGTAAATAATCAAGTCACATCAACAACAATTAAACTAAGGTTCTCACGATCCTCAACTAACACACTCTGTGATTCTAGACACGCTATACCAATTTTATTATCAGGGCCCCTATCACTAGTTAAATGGTGGCCGTCGCCTGGTAGTCAAGCTAGCTAGCCCGTGGACCCCGCCCTGGTACCTCTACGTATAACTGGCACAGACAGGGAGCAGACCCCAAGCACACTCTCCCCCAGCGCCTAAAATAGTAATTGGTACAGACAAGGAGCAGACCCCAAGCACACTCTCCCCCAGCACCATAAAAATAAGACTACCATCTGGCTGTTCCAACATTTAACCATGATTTACTAGATGTCTAAGTGTTTCCAATTTTATTATTTCTTTACCCTCATCTAGTTACTATACTTCTATTATCCGACCATTATCTCATTATCCCGAGCAGGCTCACAGCCTCTCCGCCCGTCTGGATAATACTAACTTATTCCAAACTGTTATCCCATACTAGTACCCCTGGTACTCAACTCACAGTATTCTCACAGTCAACAACAATATCAACAAACTCAACAGTAGCAATATTCTCAACAACATCAATGGCAACAATTATCAACTTAATTCATCACACAACAAACCGTTCACAGCCACAAAGTATTATACCAGCAATTATCTCACATAGTAAACAAACAACAACTTGATATCACGGGTCGTATATAAATATTTACTTATCCTCACCTTAGTCGATAAATTCCTCGTGAGTCTCCCCCACAGGTTCCAAGCCCACGTTCACGTCCTCTTCACCTAGATGTATTAGCATATGATCATATAAGTGCACAACAAAATGATATGAATGTGTTTGTTTAATATGATACCGTTACACCATGACTAATATTATAGATTCACTATATATGTATATTATAAAATATTATTTGAGGATATTCTCCACGGTTCTTAGCGTATAATTGTCTTTCCTGTTACGTATATATGTGTATATAAATGTGTATATATATATATTTCCTAGGAAACTATTTGTAATAATTTGAAGTTATGTGTATATCGTATATGTATAACCATGTTCAGGCCCAGCTTGTATTTAAAGACTTTGATGCAGGCCCAAGTCACAAGGACCAGGCCGTGATGCAAGTCTAAGCTTGAGCCCACTATTCGTCCACATCCAGACAACCCATCAGCCTCATTCACTACTCACCAGATTCTTCTCTCCCGCCGGTTCTGCAACGAAGTGAGGAGGAGACGAGGATGTCACTGCACGGCGACGGGCGACGGCTCGCGGCTGCAGGTGTGGTGAAGGACGACCACTGAAAGCTGAGGCGTGACCCGCTTGTCACTGCAGTTCGTGCGGCAGTGGAGACTTGCTGCGGTGGCCTGTTCGCTGGTGGTGGCGTAACGCGACGGGAACACGTACGGCAGCGTGAGAGAGGTCGGTGTCGTGGTTGCTTACAGGCGGCGGCGAGCAAGGGTGCAAGGGCGGCGAGGAGAAGAGTGGAGGAGGAGAGGCGGCGCTGCAAGGAGGAGAGGAACCGGAGCGACGGTCGACCTTGCTGGTGCAGGCGCGGTGGTGGTTCGGCTGCAGTTGGTGAGTGCAGCGGCAGTGGTGGGTGGTGGTCCAGTCCGGTGGTGACGCGAAGGTAGAAGAAGGAGATGATGGGTGCTGCGTAGTTTTGTTTTCTTTCTTTTTTTTTCTTCTTTTTTTTTAAAAAAATAAATGGGAAGACTTGTACGGAGAAGGAAGGGAATGGGTAGCTACTGGGTGTAGACTGTTGAGGATGAGCAAGCTGAGTGTGTGAAGTTGGAAGCTGGGTTTACAGTGGGTGCTGGTGTTTATGGTTTGGAAAAACTATAGCTTATAATCAGAAAAAGAAGAAGAAACATGTGAGGAAGGCTGAGGAAAAAGGAAGGGGTGTGTGCCACATTTCTTCAACCGGGGATAATCATGAAGGAGCATGCACCATTGAGCTGGAAAGAAACTAAGCTAGCAAAAGTTTTATTATTATTATTATTATTATTATTATTATTATTATTATTATTATTATTATTATTATTATTGCAAAAGACTTATATGCTCTTTCTAGTTTTTCTTGGTAGTAATACTAACCTAGGGGTATAATCGTCTTTTCAAGGTTTACCCACTCCGGAAAATTCCGTAAAATATCCGAAGTATGGTTCGAGACTCGGAATTGGAATCCGATGCTTGGTTTACCATAAAATAATTTCCAAGATTATTTTTACATGGTAAATTACTGTACAAAGTATTTTACAGTCCGGTAAAAATTTAATTTTTTTTTTTTTTACCCGGGCTGTTACATGATGTCCCTGAACTCACGATTTACAGGGTCACCTTATCCATTTTAGCAGGTTGATTGTTGTTGTGCTGACACGTGTCATGTGGAGCCCACTGGGTCTATTTTTTATTCTTTCTTTCATTTTCCATTTGTCATTTTCCCAATTTAATTTCTTAAATCCTTGTTGAATTAAAATAAATCATTTTTATAATAATATAAGGTCAGTAAAACGTAGAAAAATATGTCACTGCTGAATCTTTATTTTCTCATATTTTATTTTATATTTTTATATTTTTTTACTGATATGTAAATCGTTTGCTTTTTGTTTCTTCACTAAAGACAAATTGCAATTTAAATATCTGTCCATCTCAAACCACATTAGATTTTTTTTTTTTTTTAAGATTTGTATTAGGCCATATCTTTATCCTTCTCTCTCCCCCTCTCTGACTCTCCAATACACAAAGAAAGCAATGAAAAAAAACGAGAAAAAAAAAATCCCAAGAGCGCAGTCTTTTTCTCTTTCGATGGGGGGCTCTTTAAATCCTAAAGTGTAGTGCTCTCCCATCTTCCACACAACCATGTGCCACACACACATGTACATGTTCGTCGGATACGCATGAGCTGTGCGTGGAGGAGATTGAGTTTTGTTTGATAGAAATAATTTCAAATTTTGTAATCAATGCGTCGTTTTATGGGATCAGCAATTATTTTGTGGAATATTTTGCTTGTGGCTTTCCTTGGGGATCTGCATGAGCTTTAGATCTGATTTTGTATATTTTCGGTTTGGATCGGATTGGTTGTTCAATGGAGCCACTGGATGAAGATGAAGAAGAGGGGTAGGGGCAGGCCGAGGAAGCGGAGGCGGACTGAGGAGAAAGTTGAGGAGAAGAAAGCGAGGAAACGGAGGTGGACTGAGGAGAAAGTTGAGGAGAAGAAAGCGGGCCTCCGTGAAGACGAAGGAGTGTGTGTGGTTGAACTTGTGCAAGGGAAGCCAAGAGTGAATAATAGCAAAACTGCTAAATTATATTTATTGAGGAGATAAGATTGATCAGATCTAAAAAATTTTTTCGATAAAAAATCAGATCTAAAAATTATTATTTAGTTTTTAATAAAATTTCTAATCAAAATAGTAGTTTTTAGAAATTAATTTTTGAAAAAAAAAAGATAAAAATGATTTAGAAGAAGGTAAGCACGTGGGACCCACACGACACATTAACCTGCAGAAATAGGTAAAATGAACAAGGTGACCTGGTAGATTGTAGTTCAAGGACACCATGAACGAAATTAAAACAAATGCGAAATTGACCAAGTTAAAGGATAGAAAAAACTTTTTTACCTTAAATACACTTAATGTTATTAATTATTACTACTCAAATTACCAACTTAACCTTAAATTTAATAAATAAAGAATAGATATGAAACAAATAAAGTATAGATATGGAAGAAATAAATTTAATGCTCCTTGAAAATCTAACTACGTCTTATATTTTGAAATAGAATGGAAAGTGTTAAATTTGAAATAGACCAAATCCCTTGCTTCATGTAAATATCGTTTACTTCAATGCCTTCTTATGGTGAGGGACACGCTGAATTATGGTATCTTGAAGCACATGGTTTTCTTGGGGGAATTAGAATGGACATATAGAAGAGATTGAGAAGGAGATGTCAAATTTTGGAATCATCTCCAAGAATTCTCAGCAATATTATTCTAGTTAGCTAGTAAAAATTTACTATAATTTGTTTTTTCAAAGAATAACTATGACCAAATATTGCAAGAATTAAGAAATTAACAAAGTTTAAAGTGTATATACCGACCTGAAGGATTCAAGCGAAGTATGTCTTCTTCTATTAACCAGTCTATCGCCACTAGCCGACCTATAAATTTGTTGTTTAGCTGATTGATCAAATATTGTTCAGTACTGTGACTACTGTGCATGCTTCTCAATCACCTGTCTCCTAACCGGTATAATATCAATTTCTAACACAAGCAATAATAAAGTAAATGCAAAATTTAGAGTAAGGAATAGTAGCTTGGATCACATCTTGAAAAAAGAAAAACGTATCAAATAATGTATAGAATTACCTGCAATATCAAAGTGTTATGCTATTTGACAAGGGAAAGAGATGAAAGACCAGAATTGAGGAATCTGATAGTTACTCTAAGAAAGGGACTAAAAGAGTAAAACGAAAATCTGGACTGAAATTGGGGCAAACAAAAATTAAGGATATAAATACTGAACCGCGTTTTGTCTATGCATATATATACCAATGGGTTCTTTTATTTTCTTTTATTTTTACTCTTTTTAATCGTAGTTTTTTTTAGAACTCCTTGAAAGGCTAGGAACTGTAATTGGTATCAAAGTATAAGGTGAACATTCTTGGTTCTCAAGCAACTAATTAGTTTTCCTTTTGGATGCACGGCTTATTCTTAACACATGCAATAGCTTGTCAACACGTGGAATTCTTCCATTTGAGTCAAGCTTGCCATCTAATTAATATTTTTTAGAATCTTAAATTAAATTGTTTTATTTTATATAGCCTCATGTCTTAATCGCCCTAATTAATGAATCTATATGCATTGATCCTATTTATTTGTCTTCTGAGATTCTCATTTACTATATGTTTTACTCCCTCTGTTCCGTAATATAATAAGACGTTTTGCCTATTTGCACACCCCTTAAGAAACTCAATTAAATACACTTAATTTTACTAGTTTTTTTCGCGGGCGATGCACGTGGTTCAATTTTGTTATTTTTTAAGATAACTTTATGATAATTAAAAGATTTTGTTAATTTTTTTAAATTTAGGTGAATATTCTCATTATAAATTGTAATTTTGTAGAAGAATTACAATTTGTTAATATAATAATTACCTCATATTTAGCATCAACAATATAATTGTCTCTTACAATAATATTTTTTTTGTATTAAGATTAAATTGTAATATATTAATCATGAACATGGTTTATATGAATAACTTTGACTTTTTAAATTGTTGAGTTCACATAAAGTTTGAAAAGTAACGTGTATGTAATTGAACAATTTTGTCTTTTCTTTCTAGCTTAATTTTCTTAAGTATTGGTTTCATTGTTAATACCTATTCTAAAATAAATCAGTTTTTACTTATAATTCATCATTTACCTCATCTACCGACATTGCAATATAATTAGTCACGTTGCATTCAATTATCATTTTTTCTTCGTCGAATATGGTTCCCAATGCATTATTTTTTCCGTCAAACACTTCGAGTCTTAGCATGTACCTATAAGATATGAATTATACGTGTAAAAAAAGATTTATCAATAAATATTTAACGAAGATAAATAATTATTTGATTTTTATAATGCTCATACCTTGGTAGCAATTTTGTGTCTCTTCAATAGCCTCATCAAAACTTCTAAATATCATGCTATTTCCTGGAAAAATATTGATCAACTTTTCATTTAATTCGCCTACATATTCATTTTTTGTGGTAATAATTGCTCTCTCAGTCATGTAAACAACTGAATCTGCATTTTCTTCGAGGCAATTATATATATTTTTTTATCAAACTACCAATAGCCGATGTTTGATAATTGACTACCATCTCGTCTGGTATTGAAATCAACCAATCTTCAATTGTAGGTTCTTCTCCATTTCCTATCCTTAGTAAAACTTAACTGAATTTCTCTTCTGATTTTGCCCTCATATTGATTGTTAACCTTAATTTCTCCCTTTTATCCCATAAATAAGATCTGACTAAACTTGCTTTTATTATTTATTGTCTTGTACCACTTGGAACTACAGGCAATACTTGTCTAAAATCACTACCAAATACGATAACCTTTCTTCCAAAAGGTTCTTCACTATTCATTATGTCACGAAGTGTACGATCTACTGTCTCTATAGCAAACCGCTTTGCCATTGGTACTTCATCCCACACAATAAGTCTTGCATTTCTCAGCAATTGTGCAGTTGAATCTTACTTTGACATCTTACACAAAGTTATTTCGTCGGTGATGATTGGTATATCAAAATGTGAGTGAGTAGTTCGTCTACCAGACATAATTGCTGCTGCGACATCACATGTTGCAGTTGCAAGTGTTATCATCCCTCTAGATCTAACATTGGCAAGTAATGCGCAATATAAAAATATGTTTCCCGTTCCTCCCGGACCGTCTATAAAAAATATCCCACTTCTTTCAGAGTATATTCTTTCTATAATCATCTTGAAAGCAATCTCTTTTTTAGGATTTAAATTGGTATGTGCTTCCAAATCTTCAAAGGGATCTCAATTCACAATTTCTCAATTATTTTTCTTGGGAGAGTTTGAAGCGCCCCGACCCGTATTTACCCAGCATGCAGTAAACACGTGCCGGAACTGTACAAACAGTATATACAAAACGCAAAAATTACCAACAACGGTGCCGACACGTGGCACAAACTGTATAAATACAATGGAAAACCGGCCCAATGGCCCAATATAATATCATATCCCCCGACCTCGGGAGTACATAAACAAGAATGGCACAACGGAAGCATTTATTAACTCAAAGTCAACATATGCAAAACCTGATGCAATCTAATGGATCCGAGTCCTGTCCGAGGGTACACTGCAGCTTCCCATGTATGTTCCTGTACTCAGCACAAAACAAACTACGTGACCGAGTCACGCAGGCGAGGGGTGAGTCCGAAGTGCTCACCGGGTAAAACCCATAAGCAAATATACATATACAAGCAACCGATAATAACCAAGTCACATCAACAACAATTAACTAAGGTTCTCACGAACCTTAAATAGCACTCTTGTGATTCTAGACACACTATTCTAATTTTATTATCAGGGCTCCTATCACAAGTTAAGTGGTGGTCGTCGCCAGGTAGTCAAGCTAGCTAGCCCGTGGACCTCGCCCTGGTACCTCCACGTATAACTGGCACAGACAGGGAGCAGACCCCAAGCACATTCTCCCTCAGCGCCTAAAATAATAATTGGTACAGACAGGGAGCAGACCCCAAGCACACTCTCCCCCAGCACCATAAAACAAAAGACTACCATCTGGCTGTTCCAACATTTAACCCTGACTTACTAGATGTCTAAGTGTTTTCATTTTATTATTTTCTTTTCCCTCGACTAGTTACTACATTTCTATCATCCGACCATTATCTCATTATCCCGAGCAGGCTCGCAGCCTCTCCGCTCGTCTGGATAATACAAACTTATTCCAAAGTGTCATCCCATACTAGTACTCCCGGTACTCAATTCACACAAGTCTCACAGTCAACAACAATAACAACAAACTCAACAATAGTAATAATTTCAACAACATCAATAGCAACAATTATCAACTTAATTCATCTCAAAACAAACCATTCACAGCCACAAAGTATCATACCAGCAAATATCGCACATAGAAAACAAAAAACAACTTGATATCAGGGGCAGTATATAAATATTTACTTATCCTCACCTTAGCCGATTACTCAACTCTGGAAACATCAATCGGTCCAAAGCCGGTTCCACAGGAACTGCTCGATATTGACTCCTATATAACAAATAATAAATGCACACATAAGATTCACATAATAGGTATGCTATGATGCCATAAATTGTAAATTAAACCCCCTATTGGTTATACGTCATCATCTCCATAAAATTATTATACTTGCCAAAATATAATTACCAAATATTATTATTTATTTTCAGAAAGGTATTATTATATATATACTTAGTGAAATATTCCCCAGAATATACAATACAATATTTATTTCCAAAATATTTTCATAGTATATATACCCCTTTCCTAAAGTTATCTATTCTTATAATAATTTTTCAAAAGAAATTCATATTATAATTATATTTTCTCAAAATAATGTTAGTGATATCATTTTATTTTTTTCCAGTAAAACATATTCATATACTTCATATATATATATATATATATATATATATATATATATATATATATATATATTTTCCAAAATACCATAACTCATACTTACCATATTATTATTAATATAACCATAATATAATTACCTTAATTTCCTAAAATAATATGTCTAAGTAATTATTTCTAAAACATAACTATATACTAGATATATGCATTTTCAAAATGTATAGTTATATCTGGTCAAGTTAATTATTCTGTCTATTTCCAAAAAAATAAACTTATATACACATATCTAGAGATTATAAATATATATCGAAGGTATTATTACTTATATGTTAACTCCTCAAAATAAAGTAATTATTTTATTTCCTGAAAATATATTTGTAATACATATTGTTATTTTTCTAGATAAAATATAATTTATCAGCCATATTATTATTTTTTTCAGATATATATTTTTTTTATATTTATTATTATTAACGGACTGGGCCAGCCCATAATATTTCTGGGCTAACCCAGAACCAAACTCAGACAAAGGTCCAGCTGTGAAAGCCCAGACCCATGTCATTAACCCAACCCAGCACCTCAAGCCCAAGCCCCACAACAACCGGGTCAACCCAAAGCGAGATCGGGTCAAACCCGCCACAAATGGGTCGACCCTCGTGTTGTCTTCACTCGCAGGCTCATCTTGCGGTGACGGCGTGGCGGCGCGACGAGCAGCACGAACGGGCGGCGAGGCGACGGAGGAAGAGGTGCGGCGCGAGGAGGCGTCGGCTATGGCAGCAGTGGCGGTCGTTGGTTTCGAAGTGACTTGGTTCTACTGCAACGGACGGCGCGACGGTGGTGGGTCTTTATGGAGGCGAGCTGCGGAGGAGAAAAGAGAGGAGGAGGAAGAGGAGGTGGGTGGTGTTGGTTGGGGGTCCTGGAGTGGTGCAGCAGTGTGTGGCTCGGTGTGGGTGGCGGGGAAGGGGAAAGAAAGGAGAATGAAGAGAAAAAAAAAGAAAAAAAAAAAGAAAAGAAAAGGTGAAGAAGGAAAGAAAGAAAGGAAGGGGGTGCGTGGCTCGGGTGTGTGTGTTTTTCCCTTTTTTTTTTTTCCTCTACTTTTCTGGTTTTAGTTTTGTGTTTGGGTTTCCCTTTTTTTTTTTT
>JAKUCV010001630.1:0-11426 GCA_028386065.3 Turnera subulata | reverse complement strand
CAGTTCAGGACCAGGCAAATCACCAGACACCAGACTGAGCGAGGTGGTATTTCCAGATTATCCACCAAACAAGACGGTCGGTGGAGTTCGAACTCTCAACCTAATTGGTTTATGTAGATCTTTCTAAGGATGACATATGGACCGTTTACATAATTAATTTGGTCCCAAAGTATGCATAAGTCATGGAATCTCTTTGTCCTTTTTTCAATTAATTGTTGCAGCCCCGTCACGTGGTAATACTCTCGCAATGAGCATCTATTGAGGCATTTCTTTTGCATTTGCAGGTGTGGGTGCGTCACAGGGGCAAATTTGATTCTGTTAGTTTTTTATGCAGTGCCTTCATTTTGTTCTCACAGCTTTTCTGGGACGATGGTGTTTACTTCTGTGACAAATCACTAATATCCCGCATTATTTATGTTTGTATTTTAGAAAAAAGCTATCGTCCAATTGATCCAAACTGTTGCTGTTGGGCTTAGCCAGCCAGCTATTCCAGTCTTCTCTGACACAATTCAATTAATTTTGCAGGCTTCGGCCCTTTAGAATTTCAACCAGATAGCACATTATTTGTCTTTGTAGTGCTGGCAATCTAGTTTAGTTTATATACAATTACCTGGCCCAGGATTTCAATCTAGTTTAGTTTCTTTTTCAATCATCATTTAATTGGTCTTGAGCAAAAAAAAAAAAGTCATCATTTAATTGGTCCAAGTCAGGAGTTGAATTTGATCAGTTAAATAACGATCGGTGTCTTGAAATACTAAATTTAATAAAAATAAGGTAATAAAAGGATCAAAATCTGTGAAAAATTAGCAAAACGACCACATCTTTATAAAGAGGCGAATACAATGACCAAAATTTCCATTAAACCAAATTCAAAGTCAAGTTTGATTTTTAAAATTTCTTTACTCACCATCCCCTACCATATATGGGGAGACATTTTAAGGGGATGGAGGTAAAAAAATTTCCTTCCCCTCGGCAAACAAATTCTTCCTAAACATTGTTTCCCCTCCTTTTCACATCTATCTAAATAAGTAAATATAGTGTAAAATGTAAATTAAGACGGTACAGCACATCAATTTCTCCCGAGTTACAAAACGAAGAATGCATAAAGGTTACAAGTGTTAGTTCATACCAATCAGATACTGAACTAATACGCATCATCCCAATACTGTCATCGTTCTCCGACTACTTGTTTCTTTTTCTTTCCTTCTTCTTTTGTTACGGTGCGGTGAGGAAGGAACTACAGCTAAGAAGCTTACCTAACTTTTTAGCCTGTTATTTACGTTAAGTAAAAAAAAAAACAAACATTTTAGCGTGTGTTAGTTTCTTGTCTGTCTGGGAATAGTTGACAAATAATAGTACTAAACAAAACATTTTCCAGAAAACTTATATTGGACAGCAATTTCTTAGACCTAAACTAATTAATTTGTGCCGAACTTTTTGTTCCAGAAAAGGGACGTTAAGGATGTCGTTTTTGTTACTCTTCTGCCGTCTCAGGGAACTATTTCTTTATCCAAGTAGAATAGTTAGTTAATAAAAGAAAAGAAAATATGAACCGGATCCAAGGAATTCAAAATGTATCCTCTATTACTTCTGTTGCATGCTATTGTAAGCTGCCTTTTTTGGAATGGAAGTTTTTTCACGCGTTTATGTAATTTTTTTAAGAAAAAGAGCATTTTGAAGTTTAAATTTCTAACCTCTTGGTTAAAAAGGAATATATCAATTAATTATCCGCAATCACAGCGACTATGTATGTGAAAGCATCGTGAAGTGTTCTTCCCGTGTTGATGGGATATATTGCACAACTGATATCAAAAAGGTATAGTATATTTACAGATATGCATTGCCTTAATTATACTACAAAGTACAAACTCAAGTTTCTCATAATACAATCACCTATATATAATAAGCTCATGGAAACAATCCTAGCAAGAGCACGGGATGAAAACCAATTGTTTCAAAAGATTGCAGCAGGGACTGAAGAAATATGCCACAAGCTTCTAGCCTGGCTTGTTGGTAGCTTAATTAATTAATCACCTCCATTAGGCAGAGCGGGAGTGTGGCGATCATTTGCTCCTGTGCCAGAATAGTCATCGTACTCCAAATCCTTCCTCCCATAACTGCGCTCCGCAACTATCTGTTCCCGTATATATATGATCGATCAAACGTGGTTTCACTGAAAATAAAATTTAAGCGTATTGACCCATTTATTTTGCATGATTTTTATTGATTTATCTGGCAGTTCATACCTTGTAACCGTTCTCAGAAGAAAACAAAAACGTCCGTTGGCCTCCGTGTAGCAGATATCTAGCACCTGTAATCACGATAAGGGGACAAAAATAGTTCAGTTGCACCATGCTTAATGAGAGAACAAGATGCAAATAACAAGATTTGGAGAACTTTCTAAAGAGAAACTAATATTTGCTGGAGTCACCTGATGTTGTAACAGCATTCAAGGCCAAAATCTGAGAAACTATCAACAGAGTTAAAAGAAGCTGGCTGCGGATATTGTCTGCCATTTCTACTTTGCTTGAGTTACAGTTGACTCATACAATAGTGATGCTTCCAATTCATGTAGATTGTCTACGACTATAAATCTTGCATTGTATATGGGTTGTTGAAACAAGCATACCCATTTTCACCTAGTCAAAAGGGCTTAGAGAAGCACTCTTCATATGGAGGATTACCTAACTTGTAGTATAACTTATCCCTTTCCCCTCTCGCTATCAAAACCCAAAAGGCATGCACCTCACCGTGTGAAAGGAACCTCCGGTTCTGCTTCGAGCGGGTCAAACTAAAAGGCTAATAAAAATGTCTATGTAATGTAATGCCAATTCTATGGTTGAATATTGGAGGAGGAGACTTGACTCATTAATGATATTGATATCCCTCTTGGTGGCTTCCACATAGTCAGTGAGGTCTGCATTTGATCTGGCTAGCAGCCATTCATTTTGAAATAATTATGTCAAGTATTCAAACCAGTTGGTTTAGCACTCAATCAAGTCTAACAAGATTAGCATTAAAAAACACCCAAGTCTAATAACCTGTTTCGAAAGTATTCTGTTTCCTTTTGCAATAGCATTAATTTTTAATAAAAAATGGATGTTATACCAAAAACAAAAAAAATTTCTGTTGTCGATCCTTGCAAGTCAAATGGGTTGGTTATATTATATATATAATAATTCCAGTCTGCATAATTTTCTCATATAAAACAGCTTAATGTCTTCTCCATATGTAGATTTGTCATGCGAGAAACAATGGCAACTAATTGCATAGATAAATGAACCAATGCACATGACCCTGCACATCAGCAATCACGCCATGAGTAATTAATGGAAGTACTATTGACTGATGTGCTTATTAAGGCATGGTTCCCATTTTCCAGAGGTTAAAAACGGCTTTCTTTTCATCTAGTTATCTTACATTCTTTTTTTGATAGATTTCTCATATGTTTCAATCACATGCCCCCAGAACTGGCTAGAGTATTTATCTACCTAGGACCGACTTCAATCCAGGCTAGCATTATATAATATTCCTAGAACTAGATAGCAATCTAGAGACAACTTCCATCCAATGATCCAAATTTCTACAATCATGTTTAAACCAGCTTCAGCAATTAGCAAAACTTCTGCCTACATTTGTTGATGATCACTCGGATCTAGATTGAACTGGGTGGGTTGTCAAGCTAGTTTTAAAACGTTTACAACATCTTAAGAAACCCGCATATTTGACCCCATGATTCTTGTATCAATAATATTGAACTTGAGTTCGTTTTCCTTTCTAGCTAGGATAGTTGTTTCTCTGTCCTGATACTTTGTACACTCTACCTTCTACTATTGTTTAATGAAGTCACACAATTAGTATCAAAAGAAAACTTGAACTTGGGATTTGTCGAGTTTGAATCTGGGCTGTCGAAGTCAAACCAAGCCACTATAACCTAGGATAGCAACTAGCAAGTCCTTTTTATCTCCCTGCACGTTCACTCTTATACTCTTATCTCATTTAGGTTGATGGAGATATACTTTTATGTGTGGACTATAATATTACAAGTATGAGTAACTATTCTTTTACGATAGTGATACTTTATGATAATGGGAAAATGTACTACTTACCACACTATGGAATATGGAATGTTTGGATTCTCATTCTTGCTCGCCACTATTACCTGCTACTTGTAAAATTTTTTGTGGTCAGAATCCTCTACCTCGTCTTTTCCTTCATTCGCTAGGCCCTTTGTAATTAAACTGAGGTTTAATTTACTTTATAGTCATGCCACGGGGAACAAGTTTTGGTGGTTTGATCAGTTCAATGTATGTGTTCAATTCACCACTAGTACAAAGCTAATAACTTCCGAGTGAAGTGATCAATACTTTAGCAAAAAGAAGAAGAAGAAGAAGAAGAAGAAATGCTCTATATTAATTACTAAAATTTAATTGCCCCCAGTGCGCTCTATCATGATCGGCATAAAAAAAAAAATGATCAACATGACATCGTTTTGCATTCCTGGATGACATGATCAAGACGTGTAATTCCACTCCTTCATTTCACTTTGCACTCATATATATTAATTACCTTTCCTCCATGCACCAAGAAAATATCTCCCACTTTAATTATTGGCACTATTATCACTGAGAATGGGTGAATGAAAGATTGCATTTATTTTAGAGATCTATCATGAATTACTACATTAAGTTATTCGATTTGTTTGTTTAAGTTAGCTAGTTGTTTTTGTTAAAACTTAAAAGTAAAGTGCTGATTAGTACATGTGCGAACTAGGTTGATTGTAGCATGCCAAAAATCATCTCCATATCAATAACTATGGTATAAAGTTGTCTAACTTAACAAAGATTTGTTGATTATTTTGTACCTACGCCAAATTGAAACTATGGTAGTAGCCACCCGCCTATATTTTAAGTTCTTATCCGGTCATATGTTATGCTTTTTTTTTTGATAAGGAAGCATTCTTCATTCATATAAACAGATCAAAAGATCTGAAAATACATAATTGGAAATCAAATCGAACAAAAGCATGAAAAAAATTCAACAAAAGAATTCTTCCCAACCTATTACAAAGAAACACACAGCGAGATCTATATCCTTCAAAAGAGGATTTACAACAGCACTCTGCTCTCGCATATGTTATGCTTTTCTTTTCTTTCATTTACTTTCTTTTTTTCTTTTCTAATAAATCCCGTCATATGCTTTTCACTAAAGAATAATTTGAAAACCAATCGCGTAAAAACAAGGAATGCATACTTTAAATCTATCTTAGTCGTCCAACTTTCCGTGTTCATGCAAAACATAGCATAATCAGTTTTATTTTTTTCCTTTAAAACACACACCTTCAGCTATGCTAATTACACACTGCATACTTCTATATAAGCAAGAAAATATATCCCACAATTTCTAGTTCGGAGCTCAGTTTTATATTGCGGAAAAGCTAGAGGTACCCATTTTTTTATCCAAAACCTATAGCACCAAAAATTTTATGCTCTTTCCCCGTAGAAGAAGCAGGCCAAACCAGTTGCAGGGATGACATCCACAACATACTTGATAACAAATCAATCAGAACTGACAGTACTCAACTTGTTTTATTTTTATGTCCAGCTCATTTTATGGCACTTGTGTGTTTTTCTATTGGCTTTTCTGCAATTTTTAAAACCCAACTTAGGTGGGAAAGTATCCTGCTATATTAACGTGAAACAACATAAAATTAAGGATTAAAGCAGGCTCTAATTTAAGAATGAGTTTTTAGTATTTTTGGTACCTGAATTTTACATTTTTGCAATCGTGTATTCTAAATTTTAAGTCATTTACATATCCAAACTTTTTTCTGGTAGGTGTCGGGATGAGTATCTTGTTGCTCGAAATCAGGCAGCTATCATCACATCAAAACGACTCAATTTCACTATAATACGACGACGCCGTTTCACGTCGATATGTGGGTCTCACTCCCACCGGAGTTGAACTCAGGTCTTAAAAACACCACCCAATTACACTTGTACAACCACCATTATCCGCATCGGAATGCTAATTAACACAACTACCCATAACTCCATCTTATCTCCAAACCACCTACCAGAAAATTGCATGTAATCAGACTTTTGAAGTTTTAGCTAGGGAAGGTGTAGTTTGTTTCAAGAGTTGCGGCAGTTAGTGCTTCGGTAGAGGAAGCCTTCACCAACCGTTGAATCTCATACTAAATGAAAGTTAGACAACTCTCAATTGTAGCCTTCTTAGGTAGTCATAGGAATGTGTGAGCTCGTGATTTTGATGCACAAATCAACAAGTCATTTAAAATTGAAATTATTTATGATCCATCTTAGATATAGCAGCACACATCATTTATGCTGCTTCATGGATAAAAATCTTTTTGCTGTGTTAAAAATGACTTAATATAACCATAGCGTTTACACATTGAATGCCACCAATGAGCATGTTTATGTGTGAACTCAAAATCAGGAGCTCCAATATAATCATTGACTTTTCTTTTTCTTGTCAAGCTGTTATAGAGAGTTTAGCATCAAAAAAAGAAAAAAGTTGTTATAGAGAGTTTAGCATCAGATTTGGACAGAACTAAATTTCAATTTATTTCCTTTTGCTCTATTTTCCTTGCACTACCATTATTACTTCATGTTAGATTTAATATCAAATGCAAAGTACAATATATAATTTATGCTGCATTCTAGTAGTAATATGCACTTTGGTATCCCCACTCTTCTCTTTTATGTTTCTCTTTTCATGTGTATTTAAGCAATGGGCTCATGATTCTGATTGATTTACTTCCAAATTTTTTCCAGGTTAAGGAGCTTGAAAGAAATAAGAGAATGGTAATGAGTGTGCTATCCTGTATCTCCTTCCATGAAGTGCGTGGATAAAGGAAAGTAAATATGAGAGTCATGCTTAGATTCAAACTCTTGATTTTGGTTCTTTAGACTCCCTGAGCTGGCTTTGATTCCATATATCTGTGTATGATAGCTATAGGGTTCATTGGAAGTTAGCATGGCGTGGAGCATGCATATATAATCAACTATGTATGTTAATGTATTAAAGTAATTGGTGATGGAAATTACTTAGCAGCAGTGGATAAAAATCATTTATGATATACTTAGCAGCACACATCATTTATGCTGCATCATGGATAAAAATCTTTTTGCTGTGTTAAAAATAACTTAATGTAACCATAGCAATTGAATGCCACCAGTGGGCATGTTTATGTTTCTCTTTTCATGTGTATTTAAGCAATGGGCTCATGATTCTCATTGATTTACTTCCAATTTTTTTCTTTAGGGCCAGTGACTTACCTAAGTGATCTCTTGTAGTCAGAGAAACGCAGCAGCAGCAGAAAGGATCACCATAAACCTCCTGGTATGTCATCCACTTTGGGCAGATGATGCAGATGTTTTTATCTCAAATGAACCCGCAGTTACGGGCCCCTGAATATGTTACACGACCAGCGGCAATGCCTTGTGGAACTCGCCCTCTTGAGCAGCAGCAATGGACAAATCTTCCATTTGGTCACTTGGTTTTTACAGGGCAGCAACAAATGATGCCTACTGGAGGTGCATCTTCATCACATCCATGGCAGCAAACATTCTCAAGCTCGATGCTGACCTTTCCAAGTGTCTCAACAGCTGCTCCTCCAATTGATCAATCAACAAATGTTAGTTTTCCCAATTCTATCCCGATGCCAAGTTGTCCTCCACCACGTCCTGCTTCAAAGAACAACTCTGCAGGTTCTCACAAATCAACACACTGATTTGTTTACTTGTATTATTATGTTATATTTGTGGCTTTATGTTTTATTTGTTTAAGACAAAGAATTTGGTGCCAAATTGTATGTGTTGAGAATTTCATATGATTTGGAACAATGTCAGATTCTATGTTCACTTTGATTAATTGAGATGTTGAATGTTTGCATTTATTCTATTTTAGTTTTTGGGTTCAATGTTCGGGTTGATGTCTTCAATATTCATGTTGAAGGATTCGATATTCATGTTTCTGGTGTTTTTGGGTTCTGGGTTTCATGCGATTATTTTTTTTAATTTATTTATTTTTCCGTACGGGATGCTTACGGTTTGGTTACAATAAAGGATTGTAAGTAAAGTATTTTGCTTACCAATTACTTACCGTTTCCTTACGGAAATGTTTGTCTACGAATGGGGCCCACTGATTGTTTTGTTAAGGAACACTTGCCGTCCTTACGGGCAAAAGCCGTTAGGAAACCTTTCTAACAGTTTCCTTACAAAATCCTTACAGATAGGAATTTACTTACGAACGGTTTGTTTACGGATGTTTCCCGTAAGGAAACGGATAGCAAACGGTTGGCATCGTTTTTCCCGTAAGGATTTCGTAATGAATAGGTAAGAAAACCCGTTTTCCTTACCAATTGCTTACGGGAAGGTGCCCAAAGAAACGGGCTAGAAATTGGTAGTGCAATCTTACTGTTAGGATTGAACCCATGACCTTTTGGATAAACAAGAGAAATGCTACCACACCACAAGTGGTGTTGGCAACTTGTACAGTTTTCTAGTTGACAATAGATTATATAATTAATGGAATAAAAATATCGACATCACAAATTCATTCTGACATCAATTAAATGTTAGTTACATGAACGAAAATATATTAAAGACAATGCTAAGTAAAAAATTATTATTAAGAAATTTTAACCTATAGTCAATACACGAGACTGAAATTGTATTAGACAAGACTTTACGGACTTCTAATAAAGATGGTTAAAATTGAGAAAATAAAATTGGGTCGCCACACACATATATATACATATATATATATATACATATATATGCCATAATATAATACTATAAAATATGATATAAATGTTAACACTACTGTACTGACAGTATGTATATACCTATACTATTGGGTTTGTTCATTTATGTATCCATATTTAAAAATTTTCCGTTTTGTATACCTGAAATTACTCCCATCCTATACCTCCGTCCACTATTCCGTTAACAAAATCCACATGGTCTTGCCACATTAGCCAAAAATGCTACATAGATGATGTGGGGTTCACCTTATTTTCCCCAAATTTTGTGGTTTCTAGCATGGTACATATATGTATTAATTTGTTCCCTTTATACACCTTTATTATTTAAATTATAAAATATATCTATATTTTTAAATTGTCTCAAAAATAAATTAGACCCCATATCATCCACATGACCTTTTGTACTGACATAGCATGGTCAAAACGACATGGTTTTATTTATGCCATGTGGATTTTGTTAAACGGAGTGAGGAATTAAGGCATATGATGGGAATTGAGAACAATTTCAATAATACAGTATAGAAAAAAAAAGAAAACTATTATAAATAAATTATGGTGAATGTCATTATTACCATCCAGTAAAACTCATTTTTACCATACCCGAATTTAACCCCGGTAAATACTTTACCCATACACCAAACTTCTACTTAGAATTATCACTTTGGCTAATTATCCTCCATAATTCCATTTGTCCTAATCCTAATATCATCTTCCTTTACCTAACATCCCTTTGATTTTATCCTTTTAAATTAATCATACTTATTTGCTTTTTTTCCTCTCATTTCCAACTATAAATACCCCTTCATTCCTTCACTTTCATACACTTACAACCCACCATAAACTTCACTCTCTTCTCATTCCATACACTTCTCTTCCAATCTCCCTCCATCTAAATTTATTATTCTCTTCTACATATTATTATCAAAAGTGTATTATTATTACCAAAGTTGTATTATTACCTTGATCAAGTTTGATCAAGTTTGTATTATTCCATCAAATAGTGAAAATCTCCCCCAATTTTATAACACGTTATCAGCACGAGTCTCTACTCTATTAAGGCATTTATTTCTAAAACTTTTATTATTACTACTTTCATCCTTTCTATATATGTTATATATTCTTTATTATTATGCTATTATTATTGCTGAAAGATTTATCGAGTAAGCATATATATATATATATTATATATTCTTTATTATTATGCCATTATTATTGCCGAAAGATTTATCGAGTAGGTGTATATTATATCTATTATTATCCTTGTATTTAATTTATGTTTATGTTTTTATTTAAATTACAAATTGGCTCATAAAAGGCCCATTGCCTTTAATTTTTGGTTATTTATTGGGCTATGAAAAGGCCCATTATATTTAATTTCTCGTTTTCATTTACGTTCTGATTGGGCTCGTACAAGGCCCATTGCATTTAATTTTCGCTTTAATTTCATTTACGTTATTCTTGGGCTCATATAAGGCCCATCGTATTTAATTTTTGGTTATTTATTTTTGACTGGGCTAATTTATAAAAGGCCCATGTTTATTTATTTTTAATTAAGTCTTTTATTTATTTAAATTTTAGAATTATGTTAATTGAAGGCCCTTAAAATTTCCGGAAGAAATTTGTTATGGGCATTGAATGCATTTTAAATGCAAATTATCTGGCAGACGCAATAAAAAGCGAATATATAGCAAAGACTGGATGTCTTACTGCCAAAAGATCCCGCAGATCTTTGAGGAAAATTGAAGAAAGATGTTGTATGACCACTAGAAGGTGGATATTGTATGACCATCCGATGATGGATACTGTTATTATCTTGCTTACCCTGAAGGTGCAAGCTAGTATATATTGAATAATTTTAATTTATATTTCAGTTTTATTATTATGTGCTATTTTATTTTATTTTATTTACTTTACAACATTTTATCATCATTTCTAGAATAATGGCTCAGGCATTTGTCCTAAAGACAATGCAAGTTGACATCCAAGGGGGAGAATTATATGTGTGGATGTCAACTATTTCACATAACATGTGATAGTATAATCTCGAAATAAAAAAAATTAATACGCTCCAGAAAAGCATAAGTTTGAATATGTTCCTGAAGAACGCATGCTTTACTATGATCTAGACGATCATATATTTACGCTCTGGAAGAGCTAATACTCTTGAAGAGTACAGAAATCCCCATTTACAGTAGTGAAAGAGAATATTATGGATCCCGTTGAATTGACTCTACTCTATTCCCTGAAGCAAATAAGACAGTATAATTAATTATGCTTATGGCCCTGGATGAGGTTTTAATGGCAAAGGGAAAATATGTTTATTATTATTGCATAATGGATCCATAACTGGAGAACATTCAAAGAGGAATTGTCCTCATACATAAGTTTATACAGATATTTATCTGTTGGGTACAACATTAACTCTAAAACTCTGAGTGAAACGCCCGTGTCCCAATTTATTAATATAAGTTATAAATTAATTATAGATTGACCAAATTGCCCTTTTAGGCTATTAATCTTGTACCAGTAGGTATAGAATAGAAATTAGTATATCTTTAACCTAGGGAAGCATAAGCTTAAAGGTGAACCGCCTTATTTTTTTTTTTTAAATATGGCAAAGCATTCTGTCCATAGT
>JAKUCV010001629.1:0-19299 GCA_028386065.3 Turnera subulata | reverse complement strand
TGTTTGGTGAAGCCAGGCATAGAAACCCATCAAAGGAACAGACTTGTATAGGATGAGGGAAGTGATTCCGAGTACTAATATCAGGCATGCGAATCTTTCGAAAAGCGAGCTGCCTTAGCTTGGTCCGGGTTTCATCTAATAGGAACAGCCGATCCTGGGATTGGAGGAGGTAGCTGCAAGTGTCAGGATCCTTGATTCTCTGCTGGTGGTGCAGCTTCACGAAGCGTGGATCAGAGATCATGGCGTACAAAGTCTTGCAAGTCGATTTGCAGCTCAGGATGGAACAAATTGGGAGGCGGAACATGATGTCCCAAAGTATCTCCATGGGAAGATTCAGCAGTAACAGCAGGCAGTTGAGGTTGTCAGAATTTCTGGTTGGCTTGGAGTTCTCCATCAGGAAGTCTATTTTGCGTGCCAAGGCATTAGTTCATGTAAACATCAAATTCATATCTTACCAATGCACACTCATGATTTAATTCTTAGCGTCCATTTTAGTTAAGAATCTAATTAAGCTTATGTTCTTCGTCATACCCGTGATATGTGCATATAAAATTTAACCCCATGGTTAATTAAACCCAAGGAATTATTTTTGATGATAAAACCGTAGGAATTATCTGCAGGATCTTTGTTTACACGTCGCTATACTACACATATTAAGCTCTAGAATTGAGACAATGCACTAGATACCGCACCAAATATTTCACTTCAATTTCATAACTAAAAGTTAATTAAACTATAAGGGTCCAAATAAGGTCAGGTTAAAACGATAAGAGTTAAGTCAACTCAATGGTTTTAACCACAAAAAGGTCAACCCATCGCATGGCTCAAATATGATGCAGTTCCATTGATCAAGACTGATTACTTTCACAGTCATGATGTATAGCCATTGGGTTTAAATAATTAAAATTAGAGACAGATGAAGATGAGAAATGAACACAAGTAAGAATTAAACGTAAGAGCATAAATTTTGCCCATTATATGATGACAGAAGAAGATAAAACCATAATAGAATACCAAAAATTGACGGAGAAGCGGTATAAAGGATTATACCTCTGTATATCCTGACAGTGATTTTTTTTTTTCCTGGCACTGAAGCTTTTCTTTTTTTTTTTTTTTGTAAATGACACTGAAGTTGCTTTGATGAATGTAATGGTGGTGGTCTGGAGCAAGACTATAGCCCTTTTATAGGGCCCAAGTTAGTTTCAGTGAGTTAAATATGTAAACAAAATCAGAATAAACTAATTGAGAAGCCTACCAATAAAGGAAAAGGCAATTTCGTCTTTGTAAAATGCAGTTGTTTAACAAGTGCTTGAGGTCATAAAATGATTGTAGAGTCAGGGCAAGAGGCTTTTGGGGCGTATTGTTGGTTTTTACAGTGTGCGACAATTTTTATTCCATAATGTTATAACCTCTCATGTATACGCAATTTTTATCATAATTTGCATCTTATTTTTCTTTATAAAATACATCGCACCTAATATTGTGTCACTATTATTGAATAATAATATCAACAAAATTAATGAAACTCAAATTTAAAAAACCATCAAATTGATGTCATTGTGTCATTTTTACAGTATGATTTTTATCATTTTTAAGGTATAATCAATAATTTTTCTTAGTCAAAATAAGCCTACAAATTTTGGGCGTAAATAAGAAAATGAAGCGAATTGAAGTAACCCTCAGTTCTCCTCTCAGCAAGCAATATATGGCAAATTATAGCATTTTTAAATTATGGTAAATTTAACACTCTTTATGGTAAGATATCTACCTATATGGTAAGGTATCTAGCACCTTCCCTTTTTTAACAGTGGATATTTGAGTGCATTGGATTCGGCTCTATCTCCTCCAAGACCAAGAGCTTGGTTGGCAAAAACTGTGTGATGACCATAACTTAACGACCTTGTGTTAAATTTCTTACCATAATGTGGCTTAATTGCTAGATGCGGATACCATATAGACTCAGGCTAGAATGTTATGGTAAGTTTGTCAATACAAATCTGAGCTCTAGATTCTTCTAGTTTATTTCAAGTAAAAACTCCAGGCAATATCCACCAGAATAGTACAAACACCAACCCCTGAAAAGTTTTTGCCATATGTAAGTTTGCTCCAAACAGTATCCACCGAGTATCTGTGCGATTAAGGAAACAAAATCTCTTTTTTTTTCTTTTGGAGTCTGAATTAAGGAAAGAAAATCTTGTCCTAGATAAGTTCACTCAGAAATTTTTCTTTCCTATTGAAGTCATTTTGGTCGTATCTTCTTGATGGTCTTTTCTAGAGAGCATATATGGAATGTACACACTGTCTCAGGCTGGCTTATTTATCCGGGTCTAGGTTTCATACAGTGATAATAATCCCAAATTAGGCTCCGATGCTTATAACAAAAACATTAGTTTACTTCTAAAATTAGCAGGATCTTTTTCTCAAATTTATCTAGAACTAGATAGGTAATCTTTATATCACTTGGATTTTCAAGAAATAAATGGCAGGGAAATTTTTGGGTCTTGATTCTTTAACACAGGGAAAAAAAAAAAAAAAAAAAGAAGAGCAGGATAATGTGCATTGCAAAAAACGACTCCGCTGGGGATCGAACCCAGAATCTCTGGTTCCGTAGACCAGCGCCTTATCCATTGGGCCACGGAGTCCTTGGTTGAACAAGAAGTAGTTTTTCTCGTTGTAGTAGTAAAACGTCTTCACATTTACACATAAGTCATTTCCAGATCAATGTAATGTGCTTCAAAATTTCACAGGAAAAGCATACAGACTACTGTATTATTTTCTTAAGAGAACATAAAGCATATAATGCTATTTAACCATATGATGCATTCATCGAAGTTCATGATGTTTAACAAAGGAGATAACAATGGATTCGAAACCTCTTACACTGCTATAAAAACTCGAGGGGTTCACGCTTGGCTGCCTGCACTCACTAAATAGAAGACAAAAGCTCAAGTAAACGGATCAACAATGGCGTATAACCACAGAAATTGAACCCTCCCACCTTTGGCATTCAATAGAAGCCATATTATGCAGCTCTTGATGAGGCAAGAACACTTCATTTTCCTGCAAGGACGCTACTACGATGCTTCAGCATCAAGAAAAGGAAATGTATAAAGAGTGACTCTGAAACATGATTGGAATGGTCATTCTAAGACGTTGCACATAAAGTCAGACAAAACCAGAACTCAAACTTATTGGCACCGCAGCTCTCCACAAAGATTGCCTTGGAAGGCAGAAGGTATCCCCAGAGGCTAATGGCCACCTGCCTTTGTACTTCACGCTTCAACTTTTCTGCAAAAAGGGGAAGCCCCTGAAGAGTCTCTATACAGTTAAGCTCAAGAAAAAAGTAAAATGCACATGGACCAATTGAGAGAGACATCCAAGTCGAATTGTAAGGATTTTCAATGTATAGCATCAAAAGAAAAAGAATTTTCAATGTATCAAGACCGTTACGAGCAAGCACTTCATGAATATCGAGACAATAGCAATGATAAAACTATAAACCTTGTCATAAACTGTGAGAACTGATCCTGAAAAGAAATTTCAACGAATACATGCGGATGCAGAAAAAATAAAAATTCTAAAAAAAGATAGGTCTTATAGGATTCTGCATCATAACCTGACAAAAAGCGATTCAAGATCACCCATCCAAAAGCACTTGATAACCCTCTCAACCAGCTAATATGGCGCTACAGAAGCTCATTGACTTGTTTGCCTTACTTGCACTCTTCGTGAGGCATATTGCGAGTCAAAACAAGTCTCTTACAAAAATATAAGAATATGTATATATAGACTCTAACGTGTTCAATTACCTTAGATCTTACAAAAATCTGAGTGATGCTATGGCAGTGTAACATATATATTGGAGAAACGAGGACTTACTTTAGATCTTTCTTCTCTAGAAAGCCCCCAGTCTCGAATCCTCTCTTTATTGACTTGCATATTTCACATATATCCATCCAAACATACTACAGAGGACATCTCCCAATTCCCCCATGTCAGAGCTAAGTAACGGACAATAGTGTTTGCGTGAACAAATTGTATACGCAATCTGTAGATGCAATTATGCACATAAATTTTCCACCTTAGTAAGCAATTAGCAGATCTAGAGCCAAGGAAAACTAATAATTAAGTATCTGATACGCAACCATAATGTAAAATGCAGTAGGTGGACGCGCGTATGTGCGTGCACATATGTCCATGCAGTAGGTACACGCGCATATGTGAACATACATATGTAAATGTAGATCCAGAGCCAAGGACAGCCAATATTTAAGTATCTGTTTGTGCAACCATAACGTAAATGTAGTAGGTACAAGCGCACATGCGCTTGCACATACGTAAATGCAGTAGGTACACACTCGTATGTGCACCCACATATGTAAATGCAGTAGGTACACGCACACACACATACGTAAATGCAGATAGAGCCAAGGACAGCCAATATTTAAGTATCCGTTTGCGCAACTATAACGTAAATGTAGTAGGTACAGGCACGTATGTGTGTGCACATACTAAATGCAGTAGGTACACGCGCGTATGTGTGTGCCGATACATAAATGCAGATCCAGAGCCAAGGACAGCTAATATTTAAGTATCTGTTTGTGCAACCATAACGTAAATGCAGTAGGTACTCACGCGTATGTGCATCTAACTTGTCTATTCTAATCGTATCCCCATCAATAAAGAGTGCCATTTGGAGATAAACACAAATTAAGAAAGGGCCATGCATGATAACACCTGACAAAGCAGGTGTCAGTAGAATCTCAATCTCTCACCTACCAAGGATACACTTAAAGATTTAGACCACAAAATCTGATACGGATGGCGCAAACAAGTCCACCAATTGATTGCATTATCAGTATAAAAAGACTAGAATGCCGAAGATAACCAGTGAGAACCAGTGATCTTCAACAAACACTTCTGAGGTCATAGCAAGACCTCAATATCAAACCCTCTCCAACAAGTTCAACTACTGGAAGTACCCTACCCTTATTGGATTTTTGAGGATCGCACCATCACAAAAATCCCTTTTAAGCAAATTAAGTTACCTGCCCACTCTGAATTTATGTTGTCCGGCTTTCTTGTCATACCTTCATGACATGGGTTGCTCTTCATAGCCTAAAAAATGAAGATCGACCCAGTGCTCATCTGCAATCCAATAACTAGAGAATGTTTGATTTTACCCTCGTCTGAGTTGAAAATGAGATAGACCAGCCATCAGCTTGGTAACCACTCTGATCCTTCATCAAGTAAGTACAAGGTTGTCAGGAATACAAGTATAGGGAAAATGAAGTGAGCCAGTTTCACATAATATCTCTTGCCTCAGTATGAACAGGCTCAATTTTTAATCAAAGGTAATATCTTCGGCTCTATCCATTTTATATCACTGTTCATCCCATTATTGGTTAGCGGTCACAATTTGCAAGTTCAGCCAAGATTGCTGATCTTATTTCTGATTACAAAAACTTAAAACAGTCAGATAATTAACAGACATGCATATGGTTAATGCATTCTATATGATGAAAACAAAGCACAACAGATCTGAGTGTCGGCGTGTATGTGCTAGCAATTTCAGTTCATAATTTCCAACTATGGCTAAACTATTTGCTACAAATTGATTCTTACTTGCAGAAGTTGCCAACGATGCCAAGAACAATATCCAAGCATCCCAACTTCGCTGAAAACGTGATTTTCTATATCAAAGGGGAGTAAGACGGACTTGTCAGTCTCAAATTGCTGTTTGCAACGTATTGAGCCAAAAAGGTATGTAATCCACTGATAGATCTAAGTTTCTGCTCTCTCTACAAACTGATATACATGATGTGAAATCAAGGTGAACAACACTGTAAGAGTCTATAAACACTAGCAATCAAAATGTTGAGGGTAAGCCATTCACAAGGCCAAAGAATGAACACCTTTGAATCAATTATTCATTTATGTTCAAAGTACCCTAAACACCACCTGGCATGGCTTCATAATTATAGTTCAATTCTGTTGATTAAAACCGCAAGGAAAATTCACCACTGACCAATAGAAAAGACACAGAATCGTAGAAAGAATAGATTTTCCCTTACCTGTGATGAATCGACCCAACTCGAAAGATATCTTCTTTGCTCCAAATATCCCACCGACTAGCTAAGAAAGCAGTAAGAACGACACAAACAACACAAAAGAAAGTCAAAAGAATCCATTTTTTTTTAACTTCGAGGGTAAACCCATATAGCAAAACATTTAAAATAGCAACATAATTAGAGAGAATGATGAAACAACCTCAACCAACTCAAAAATCCAGAAGTTAGAGACTTCACTTCACAAAACCACCAAGTTGGATGCCCGACAGCAAGACAGCATGATGGCATCTATGTAGTTATGTCATGTAGGAACCTGTCTTACCATCTGATGTCTATCCTCTGTCCTAAACAAGAAGTAATTGATCTGCTTCTCATCTGATCTTAAACCGAATTTTCTGAGATTTTGCCACGAGAGACGTTCTTTTTCCAGGAAAGATTATTAGCTACTCTCATAATTCTATTGTTTTGCTAGAGATAAGTAACTGGACTGGGCTGTCCATGTCTGTTGGGTAATATCCTATAGAGGTCTAATCTTTAGGACATACGGGTCCGTTGGGCAATATATAGGCCCCATCTTTTGGAATTACTGGCCCACAGAGAAAACTGAGGTATTGAGAATTTGATACTACCTTAAGACCCTTAATTTTATTTTTCTAGAAAATCTATTTTATGATAAATAAATGTAAAAAATCACCAACGATATATAATAAGAAGAATACAATCAATCACTGAAGCAATTACATCACATGTTCCCAAGTTAGAATTATACAAACAGGAACAGTTTACACTATAGCTCAACTAGGAAAAAAAAAAAAAGAAAAACGTATAATTCCTTCTTTTTCTTTTTTGGTACATTAAACAGGTAATTCTTGAGCTAGATAAATGAATCCTAACAGTTTGATAATATAATAATTACAGGTACCACCTAAGCAGCTAATGCCTGAGACAAGCAGCTAATGGAGCAAGGCACGGCTGGAACCAACTTGAGAAGCAGCTGCTATGGGAGAAACAAAGCTGGGTTTGTAGCAAATAATCCTGAAGTAGGCAGGAAGGCCAGGAATTTCCCAGACTTTGAAGAATTGTTCACCCCCAGGAGCAAAGTTTACAAGGGACCATCTGTTCACTCCTGGCTCCCACCCAAATACATGGAGCAAGTAATTATCCTCATCAGGTTGACAGATAAAATCATACCCTGAAACTAACCTCCTTGGTACACAGACACGAAATTCCCTCTGCAAACATATGCTAAACCCTTGAACCTTGTTTCCTGCCACTTTCCACATCCTCATCAGCTGAAGATTAGAACGATCCACAAGGTTCAGGTTCCCTCCAAAAGCCCTTATCTCATAGTTTGAAGGTCCAGGGTTTTCCTGACAGATATATGGAATGGTGAAAAATGCTTCCTCACCCAAGTCAAATGAGAGGATGCAGTTGTTACCCCGCCTGTGATCTTCTTCTTGGATCTTCCAGTGGAATGCACCATTCCAGTACACAGCTGCCCTGAAAACACAGTCAAGCACATACTGAGGGGAAGCTAGCTCTCTCCAGGAACTATCTCCAATAGATAGTATCTGAAACCTGCTCACTTCATTTTCCCTGTACTTGTATTCCCTGATAACCTTGTACCTACTGGATGAAGGGTCATAGTGGAACCCAAGCTGATGGCTGGTGTACCTCATCTTTAACTCGGATGAGGGTAAAGCCAGGCACTCTCTAGTCATTGGGTTGCAGACAAGCACCGGGTCTATCTTCATCTTTGGAGCTATGCACAGCAACCCATTGCATGAGGATATGACTAGAGAGCCCGACAACTTGAATTCCATGTGTGCAGGCAACTTCATTTGTTTGAAGGGGATCTTTTTGATGGTTCGGTTCTGGAAATTCAATAAGAGTAGGGTATTTCCATACCGAAGTTGAAGTATTGCCTGACATGGGAGGGTTCTAGTTCTGTTTAGTTGTATTTCAGTGAAAGAAGGATTTTTTATGAGGGTATTCCAGGACTTGCAGACACTTCTGCATCTCAGGATTGACTCAATAGGAGGCCTTGACAAAATGTCGGAGATTATTTCTGGGGGCAAAATGGCAAGTTGATTCTGCCCTTCATCACTACTCTTTTTGTCTTTATTTCTTTGCTTCAACTGCAGGCTTCTTTGCTTTGACCTCCCCATGAGATTGTAGATCGGATTAGTGCTGCTTACAGAATCTGCCCGAGGAAAGGAAAAATAGCAAGTGTCAGTACAGAGAACAACTACAAAAGATACTACAAGATAGAAGAGGTACAATACAAATCAAAAGTATGATTAGTCAAAAAGATCAACTTGCTGGTTAGTTCCTTAATCCTAATTTGGTATTGAACATCTTAATGCACAATCTTCGTAGAAATGAGTTGAGTTCTACACACACACCTACATGCTGACACAACGAAATCTGATTTAGGATATATTTTTGAGTTCTTACCATGAAAATCTAAAACATCAGATATTGCAAGTACACTTGCTCGTTTTTTCTTTTTCTTTTACTAAACTGTGAGGCAGATATCAAGTATTCTACTGCTGTGAGCACACACAACAGTGGTATACTAGATCCATCCTGAAAAATAAATTAATCTACCACTCTAGAAAGATTTGATTTCTAGACACTTTTAAGGCATAAGAAAACTGGAAAAACTAGAACAAATTACTCCTAAAATATACAAGAAAAGCAAAAGAATTTTTAGCAAACAACAATGTACATCAATAAACAAAACAAATGTACAAGTACCAGACCTGATTCCTGTGGAACCTCTCAATTCACTCAGATGGGGGGATGGTAGAGAGTGTTTGATTCTATCAGTATCAGGTTGTTTCACGTTTTGAAGTTCCTTGTAGTTGGTGTAGCTTTATAGCCAAGTGTACAAGCATGCAGTGCTAGAGGTCAGTGACAGTTACAAATGCTGGAGGTCAAAAGTATTTCTCTCAGGAGAGGAAAAACTCACTGTATGTGGGGCAAGAGATAAATCCAAAATAATAATGAGATGCATATCACAAACTTTGTGATGCCATACACAGCTTCAAGGTTCTGCAACAAACAAAAGAAGCATTCCATATCTTCTGTGTTTTTAACCTTATAGGGACTAGTCCAGAATCCCAGTGGCTCTAACCCAGATCTTGAATCCAAAATAATTAATCATGTGAAAGACATATATGGTAAACTGACCAAATTAGGACAGTGGGTCTAGATTCTTTGATAACTTAATTTAGGCCAAAATCCAAGTTCTAACTTGTATTTGTTCTATTTCAGGTGATAGCCATAATGGACTATAAACAGCACCATCTTTATTGAGTTTGTTTGTACTACCGTTCAGTTTATATCAATATGACATGAGATTTTTATATATTGCATATTCTTCCTACCTTTCTCTCTCAATTCTTTTTTGTGCCCTATAAACTTTAGCTTTGAATGTTGTCCAATTTAAACTTATATACGCTTTATAAATCATTAGAATCGTCCATATGTTTTATGAGAAACATTATTATTATCATTGTTGACCATCATTTGTGGAAATACTTGCAAAAAACAGGTCCTGAATAAAATAAGTTGCCTTCTGTTTTTGTTTCTTTCTTCTCTTTTCTGTGGTTACCTTAAAAGACCTATATTAAGGAAAAACGATCCACTTAGAAACAATCACATTACAAAACAGAGTGCAGCCATTAGATAACTGACATAAATGCACAAAGTTCCATCAGGAAATGTCTTGGCCAACCAGAGAAGGGAATAACCAAGCAAATTGAATAGCACATCCTGCTGTACTGACAATGCATAACATTGCACATACATGAAGCTGAGTTCAGGTACAATTTACTGTCTCTTATACATATATAAATTAAGCAAGTATTATCTTCTTTTATTGCCAAACAAATAAATGATCCAGAAATGCATTGAGTTTGATCACAGGCTTCTTCCGTACAAGTGAATCTCAAAGCTGTGATATTTCGCATGACCTTCCTTTCACAGACACCTTCCCATATTCATACAAATAAGGTACCATGCAATTGAAGCTGGCAAGAGGTGAACTACATGCCTCCAATGACTTAAAAATTGGCGTTAGGAGGGGCTCCCAAACTACTCAGAGGGCACCAGTATCACAAGAACAAATGACAGCTGAAACCATATATAGGTAATTACTAAAATTTCAGGAATGCAGAAACTTATATATGGTCCTGTATTTCTTGCATATCTCAGATATGACTCATCCATTGATCTTCTCTCCATTTGCAGTTGAAAGAATAAAGGGTCTCTCACTAAAGATATTTCCTGAAAGGCCTGGAAATCATTTCACAGACTCTATGGATCGAGAGGGAGATGATACATGATTTCTTTGAACTTCACTGCCATGATTAGTGAAACATCTTTGATCCATCCATGTCCATTGATGCTATCAAAACTTCGGTCTAAGCAGCAGAAATTACTTGAGTACCACATTGTCTGTTTTCTTGTATCTTTTTGTTATTTCAAGTGCAACCCCCTATTATTGAAAAGAAAAAAGGAAATGGCAGGGGGATATTTTTAGATGCCAATTTACATTCAATCGAGATTAGTTTTTCATTGTAATTGAGAACTATCCGTGCCAGAACAATATACTGTTTTTCTTTTGAATATTATTGGGCCTCAATTATGTTTTGGACATTCACCAATATTATCATCCTTCACTTTGGATTTTGCGCTGGTGGACCTATGATAGCTCTGCTCATTACCCAATGGGCTTCCCACTTCAGGCCCAAATAAAACTAGGGAATATGCGGGCTCATGACACGATTGGGCTTTTCAAACCAAAAGCACTACTTCTGTCGGTTAGTTCCATATGAATTTGGGAAAGCACATTATGTTGTTGTGGTGGTGTTTTGTGGGTCCAAACCAATCTCCAACACTATTCTTCCCCAGCCACAAACTCCTTATCCTACCTCCACTCGTCTTCTTTTTGGTTACACAATATGATGTGTAGTTGATATCTTGAAGGAGACATATGCATAAAAAAAGTGCATAGGAGGACATCACTCCCACTCAATTCCAATTCAATGGAAAGGTTAGTAGTAGTAGTAGTAGTAGCAGCTAGTGGGGGGTGGCCAAATTTTATCTTTTTCTTCCTCAGATTAAAAAAGTTTGTGCACTGATATAGTACACTGGTACTAGCTACTAGTATTTATTTGGACCCAGGGCTTCCCTGATTGGTGGCATCCACGTTTGTTGCTTCCTCTTCACCCGTCATCACCCACCCAGGTTTCCCTCTACTATTAGTGTATATATACATTGCACTGCAAAAAAGTTGGTCTATCAGTGATTCCTCCTCTACTTCACGTATGCATCCTCCACTACTGATCAATTATCTCTGATTCTCTCTATATCCGCTACAATAATAATATTCCCTCCTTTTGTTTTAAGTTTATTTTTATTAGTTTCTTTGTTATTATACAGAAGGGCCTGCAGAAGTTAGTGTCACTACTTAGTAGAAATAGATAGAGCAATCAGCAATGTAAAAATTTGTAGCTGCAATTATTTAGGAACCGTATCACAACTTTTTAGAGTGAATCAACACTTTTCCACCTTTTGATGTGCACCTTCTCCTAAAAAGATCTCATCAATATATACTTTTGTGATTGCTAGTATTATTAGACAACTTAATTAAAACATAAATTTGCGAACTGTTGTTAACCTGAATAATTAATGAGTTTAGCATCTTAATTAATAAAACCTCAGATTCGGTACATATCTTAGGTAGGTATATTGCATCGGCTAGTTCCATATAGACTGCTAGAATTGCTTCATTTTTTCTATTAAAAAAATAAACTAGCTATAAGCAATTAGAGTTATTCATCCGGGAAATGCAAATTAACTGAATTAATTAATTAATTAATTCCCTATATCAACCCGAGGATCCGCACCGTCAATGGGAAACAAATTAGACGTGTCGTGAATAGCATTTTTCATTATGTTTAGGTTGACAATATATATATATATATGGTTCCAAATGACAATGATAATTAATTGAGTTTGTTTCATGTTTCATTTTAAAAACATTTCGTCAATGCCAGAAATAAGATGTTATAGTGGAATATCTCAAGTTGGCGAAAATATGAAAAGGGTATGGAATTTGGACGAGACGTACGACATTACAAAGAAAACTTCAAAATGTGTACATATGAAAGATGACCGAACAACAATGTACTAGCTCGAAGTAAAAATTGTCCAAATTCAGAGTTTCACTAAAACTTCCATTTATTTAAAACACTCTTTGCATGCATTGCATGACTATGACTACTAGCATGATAGCTTTGCCAAAATGCTGCTGGCACTGGACCATAATCTATACCAGCTAGAATGGGGACCAAATTTATTTACATTTATATAAAGGCCTTTTAGCTTTCTTCCAACCACATTTCTCATTTATTTAATGAGAATGAAATGCATGTGGTGGTACTATATATCTAGGTTTATCAGTCAGCCCAAAGTTCTTGGAGCTTGAACTGAAGCAAACCAAAACAGTAGTATAATCTTTTGGTTGCTCTAAAAGTGAACGAATGAGATGGCTTATCCGTACATACGTAGCTCAATCCTCGTAACTATATATCCGCTGGAATTATATTAGATATTTTGAGCTCACATTCACGTGAGACATACGCCAGCAGATATATATATATATAAAGTCTTGGTCTTTTTGTTTCTCACAAAAAAAAAAAAAAAAAACAGAAGAAGATATGTATGATATATCCCACTTGTAATTGTAGGTCCGCTTTGAAAACTTGTTGCCTTTGAATTAATTTGGATTTTAATTTTATTATCATCAATTAATGGCACTTCAATGATAGACTTGAGGATCATATTATGTACTATTACATTAGGAGTACGATTTTATTTTATCCCTAATTAATTAAGATAAGTTTTTTTGAATACAAATATGGCCAACAGACATAAACTTTAATAGTCACTTATTTGTTATACAACATATTTGTATACCAAGACGTGGCCTTTTCTTGTTCCCATGTCAAGGGACTGTCACATTATAATCATCTATATAGGCTACTAATTAAACTGTCCCATTATCCTTCTTCTTCTTCTTCTTCTTCTTCTTTTTTTTTTTGAGGAAGACTGCCCCATTATCCATGGACTAATTCATGGACAAAATTAATTTGCATATACGCCTTGATATATGTGGTAAAACTGTAAAAATAAATGCATGGATCTGTGAGAAGAAGAAGAAGAATGTCTTTTTGTTTTCCTTTTGGTCCAAGCATTAATGGAGGAGAGCACATAGGACGGACACCTTGCATGAGACTCATTATAACAGAAACAGGCACTTTTATTTAAACACACTTCCCGTTTATAAAAATAAGGATTAATTAATAATGGCAGGTTGACAATTAGGCCAATAACCACAAATACTTGCTCTACATATGGTTGAATCACATACATAGATTAAGACAAATGCATGCTCTATCATTTATAGATACAGAAACAATCAAGGCAGATTCAGACAAAAAAAAGAAAAGAAACAATCAAGGCAGATGAAGACAAGGAATAAGTGATATACTAGTAGCTAGCTAATCAGTAGATTGTGATATTAATTAAGATGATAGAAACCAACAGAGAAAAAAGAGGATGGCTAGCTGACATATATAGTGACATGAGGAGGGTAGGGGAAATTAATTTATAAGAGAGGGGAGCTAGGAAGGGAAGGGGGACCATGAATTGAGGGGGGGTAGTATTGAGTGGTTGGGTGCAGGACAAATTGAATGCAGAGAAAATAGTAGTAGTCGGTGAGAATTGAGAGGGATTGAGAGGGGTTGGTGGAATGCTGCTTTCTTTGCCCTCGTCAACTGGATTTTACCTAATTGATGCTGTAGTAGGGACGTAGCCCTCATGTTAATTTCATGCCCCCCCATCCCCTCCTTAGTTTACACGTTGCTGTTTCCCTCACGATAACCATCCCACCCAAAGCTTTATTTACTTCTCCACTTTGTGAAGCTGCCAATTATATGAAGCTAGCCACCTTTTTTATGGGTTTTGGGATTTTTAATTAGTACCCAAAATTTTACAATTTGTACCAAATCAAACTTTTGTTTTTACTAATTTCGTAACCAAGTATTTACCTATGTAGAAATTGTATATTTCGGTCAATTGTCTAGGCAGAGATGCCATGTGGGCAGCATATATGTCTTGCTCTTGAACACTTGCATACCCTATAGGCTATAGCTTTCATTTTTTTTTTTTTTTACATCGAAATTATGTAAATAACTCCCAACCTTCCTCAATTCCGTCTTTTTGGGATCGAATCCACGACCTTTTAAAACCCAGGCCAAAAGAGATGCCATTGTATTATCTTTTCATGTTGATTATGCAGTTATAATTAGCAATGCTTTAGTTGCGTTGCCTAAATTTACATCCGTTATTTGCAATTTTTTTCAATGTTTGCGCTTTTTAGGATTTTTGACAAATGGAAAATTATTAAGATATTTATTTAGTCCGTAAATTTCAGGAAAATATGTTATGCTTTAGAAAATATGAAATACTTCAAATAATTTAATTATTTATTAAAATAATATGAACACCTTCTTTAACATATTGATTTTGACATTATTGTCATTATCAAGTATCCATATCATCTATTCATCAAAAGAAAAAAAGTATCCATATCATCCTTTCGTCACTCTTGACTGTCGTCACTTGTTCCCTATTTTTCTTGTAATAGAAAAAGAAATGTTCCCAAAAAATTTTCACTAAAACAAAATACTTTTCATGAAATTTTTTAATAAAAACAAGAAATATTTTCAAGGGAATGCATTTGACTTATGTTCCACAAGGGCTAAGTGCGCTCTCTGTCTTAACGTGCAAGAACTAATAATCACGTGTTCCCGACCACGATTTTCACATCCTCAATGTCACGTTTAGTGCTAAATGTACATGAATGATTACTAAAGCTTTTTTTTTTTCTTTTTTTGAGAATGAACTCATACTAAGATAAGATTGGTTGACAACCTCGAATAATAATTAACCTCAAATTACGTGAGGAAGTTGGCTTTGAAACATTGTGTGAATATGCACTTTGCGTCTAGGTTTTGCCTCTTTCTATTTATGGTACACAAAAAATGGATATTATTGAGAGGACACACAATAATAGTCGTGATTTCAATCTTTTCCTTTTCCACCGAGAGAGTGCTGATTCCACGCCAAGTGGTTTCAGCCAAAAAAATTAATGGCCAGTGCCAATAGTCGTAAGTAATTCCTTCGAGATGCCAAAGATTATCCAGAAAAGGATATTGCTCTCCTTTCTCTGGTGCTTTGATTAAGGTGAGTAACATTTCCAACATTAATTAAACTCTTCACTACTTTCATACAAATATTATTTAAGTAAAGAAAAGAGAAACTCTTCACTATGCTCAAGGGGCACGGCCTTTCATTTTTTTTTTTTAAAAAAAGTGGAACAGTTTCTTTAATTTTGAATCTGCTAATGACTGGTTATTCTCCAATTCAGGCCCGAGCACAATCTGTTGCCGGTGAATTTTTTGAATATATGTATTTCAAGTTTTAGTGATGGTATAATAATTGGAAATGGTGGAATTCTTTTCGGGTTGTAAAGGGGGTATAAATTGGCTTTATAGATCATGTTACAGGAACAGAATTTAAGTGGTACTGATATATGGTAGATATTGGAGTTTATACAGCTTGGCTGGGGTTGGAATGGGGTAGGCTTCAATCAATGAGGCTTGGATATGCCTCATCAAAAGAAAAAAAAAAAATGAGGCTTGGATATGTGTAAGTACAAGTTAAGATTCAAGAAATACATTTGTTGGTCCATATCCAAAGAAAAACAAAAGTACCGTTCTAGCCAGGTCCCCTTCCACGAACAACGAAAGATGGGTACTACTCGCAAGCAATTAACAAGAATCGCCACCCCACGTTGAAAAGATGAACAATATAAAAGTCTACTGTAAAAATAATAAACTATTTCAATCCAAAGATTACAAAAACTTTAGCATCTTGTTATTAAAAAAGAAAAAACCAGGTGAGCAAGCCACCAAAGTCAAGTTTGCAATCCGAGTCGGATCCAAATTAGTTGGAACATTTTTAGCAGTTTTAAGGGACGGCTCGTATTTTACCTAGTCACATCTAAATTTATAAAATGATAAATTGGAAAAGATAAAACAAATTATATATGCAGTCATAATCTGGGTCCGTAACAAAATTATATAAAAGAAATTATGTAGTCATAATCTGGGTTCTTAATATTATCCTTCTCTGAACATCGTTATAAACTAACAACTTTTGTTTTATTATTATTTTTTTAAAGAAATGTTGCTATTGCGTAACAGAGACAACAAAGGCACATAGGTGGTGCTTTCACAATGAATGGTATGGTCTGTTCTCCCCAGAAGAGGTAAAATAATCCCTGCCACGCAGTCAGTCCAGTGATTGATTGACCTTCAAATTTGGTGAGCTACACAAATAGTGATCTTCCAAAAGCTACACTAATAAAAAGCAGTAAATAATATAATACTAGTAGTGAAGAAGAAAAAGCCTAAAGATGTGGCAAAATCGATTGCCAGTCTCATCCACACAGAGCGTGGAAGCCACTACCAGGGGAGTGGAACTGGAAGCTGTAAATTCTTTTGCTAGTGTGGGGTCTGTCTTCTAGATGGCCAACATAATTGAGGCTGTCCTTTTCTGGTGAATGGCATAAATGAGGGTAAAAAAATTGACAGTGAATTGAAGCCCCCAGGAATAATTGGCTTTGGCTCTCACATTTTTGCCAGCATTGATTAGATTTTTTGGTCCCTAAGTGTCCACCACGAGGGCCTAAAACTGCCAAAAATATTACTAGTGGTATTATTAGCCAACCAATCTCACTACTCACTAGACAACAACTACTCCAATCTCCAAAATGTACATCTCGTGTGATTAAGAAAATGTTTTGGTAGGTTCTAGTCCATAACAGTATCCAGTTAAAGCTACTAAGTTATGATTTCCTGCAATTTCTTGTTGCTTTTTTTGATAGAAGATCTTGATAGTACTATTCATGTTCAATGAGTTTAAGGAGCTGGGAATATAGTAAGTGTCCTGAGTAGTTTAGTTGTCACTGACTACACCACTAAACCAAAAAGGGAGTTAAATAGTAGAATCTATCCCCTCAAGTCTTTAATGAGTCAATGCGTCTCTCTCCATTTCTCTATCTCTCTCTCTCCCTCTCTCTCACACAAATGGATGCCACAGCCCACAGTATAACAGGCTCTCTTCCATGAAGTTTGGGACACAACTTAAAAATCGTTTTCAGTGAGTTGGGTCTGCTTCATTTCGCGCTGGTAAAGTAAAGTACCTCCCTTTCTCTCTCATATCAAACTCTTGGCTTCCCTTTTCTTTTGAGTCACTTGTTAGCCTTTTTCCTTTAACAGCTTTTCTCTCTATAATATCTGAAGCTGGACGTGTAGCCTTTTTTCAACTTTTTTTTTTTCTTCAAATTATGAGGCCACTTGTGTGATTTAACTACTTGCTTCACTTTCTGGGTTTCAACTGTCTCTATCTCTTATGTGGATTTTGTTTGCTTAATAAACTTGATGAAACCAGGAACTGGGTTGCCACGAGTTGGAGATTTCCAAGAGAGTTGCTTGTGTTGTTTGCTTGATAGTAGCTTTCAGAGTTGGGATATTTGAGAGAAGAAGTGTGCAGCAAAATTCTTTTAAAAGTTAAAATCCTGCTTGTTTATTGAGCTTATTTGTGGAGGTACTGTACAGAAGTCTATTGAAGACAACCATGTTGTGGCTTGGATAGGAAAGTTGGTTTGCCCGTCTTCTTCCTACAAGTGTTGCTGTTGTGCGTAATGGAGTCTTGGAGCTTTGTTTCTGGAGGGAAGGAGCTTGCATCCAATGAAACAATTTCATTTTCTGATACTCTTGTAAGAGGCAAGAATGGAGTGGTAGGTTGGGATTTGAAAAGTCCATGTGCTTTTGGTAGTAACATCTTGGTCTCCTGTTCAGCTATTCAGGATCAAGGATTTGGGGAACAGGTCTATCAAGAATTGATAGGAAAACAAGTGCCAGATGATGATTCGATTAGGTATGCTTCGAGTTGTAAGGTTGAGGGAGGAAAAGTAATTCACAGTCTTATTGCTTCCCCAAATAAATTTACCTTGGAAGGTGAGTCCACCTCAAGGCTCTCTGGCACTGTGGTGGACTCTAATTGTAAGGGTTCTTCTTTCATTGATTTGAAGCTGGGGAGATTTGTTGATCCAAGAGCTGCCCAGAATTCAAGAATTTCTAAAGGCACAGTTTTTGCTTCTTCATCTGAGTCGTCTACACATCCAAAGAAAGCTCGAGCAGGAGTGACATCCCACACTCCTTATTGTCAGGTTTATGGTTGTAATAAAGATCTCAGTTCCTCAAAAGAATATCACAAGAGACATAAAGTTTGCGACGTTCACTCTAAAACTGCTAAAGTTATTGTGAAAGGAATCGAGCAGAGGTTTTGCCAGCAATGCAGCAGGTTTGTTATGTTTATTTGATGAAACATATGTAGCAGTCTTATTTAAGTGGTTGGAAATTTGCTCTCAACTATTATAAATGGAAGAAACATAGGTTTGATAAGTGCTCAGTTTATAAATGAAATTGTTTCTTTGTGGAAGGATATTTTCAATCAAAGATCTACACATAAAAAATTTCAGTTTGTTGAAGTCCTCTGCTCTTATGCTTTCCTGCTTTAAGTGTAGTGGCTCTGTATTACTGGATGTCTTTTTGCGACTATAATGCGTATTAGTTTTTGAACCACATAGGTTCCATTTGCTGGCTGAATTTGATGATGGTAAGCGAAGCTGTCGTAAACGCCTTGCAGGCCACAATGAAAGGCGGAGAAAGCCTCAAGTCAGTATTCACTCTGGAAGGACTGGAAGGCTTCTTCAGTCATACAATGGTAGAGCCTCATTCCTATTTGTTTCCCAACTATCTATGTTATTTCTCTTCTTTGTTGTGCTAGAGTAGCCAAGGGATCCAGATAGCTTCAGGTTTTCTTTACCTAACTGTTTATCTGTCTTACATTCTGTGAGAATGAGTACTTCCTCTGGTAATTTCATACATCTGAGGGTTAACATGGAAGTTGCTACATCTTGAACCACTGTTTCTCTGTGTCCCCAGGTAGAAAGGGAAAATATTAGCTCTAATGACATTTCCTCTACTAGCATTTGCAATTATCATAGTGACAAATAGTGAGC